>CAIGRB010169658.1:0-24591 GCA_903798255.1 Fraxinus quadrangulata | reverse complement strand
AGATTTAAGAGCCTAAATAAGTGTGTAAAATACACTTAGCAACACCTCAAACTCACATATTTGCTAGTCCCGAACAAAACTATCTACTTAACTACTATAACACAATAAGTACATAAAGATCACTTTGTCAAATAGCTCACCAAGAAGATTTCAAATTCATAACTAAGTAATTCATAATAAGCTTCCAAGTAATGACATCAAAAAGAATTTAACTATCATATACTCCACCGTCGGTGTGTGAATATCCTACTCCGGTTATCATTAAAGTCCGGTCAAAATTGCATAAAAGAATCAATTTTCAAGTTGGTTCAATCCCACCCATCAATGGTCAAATCTTATCATTTTCCTCTTATACGAAACACACACCCTCAAACTTTATGTTTATTCTCTCTCCCATGGTATTATTTCTAAACTTTATTTTCAATTCACTCATTACTTACCATCTCCTTTATTTTGAGCGTCTTAGCCTTCAAGCTTTTACTAAGCAATTCAAACTCACAAATTATCTAGACCTCCACATTTAATGTCCTATTGAGATCTTTTATAAGGTAGCTTCACAAAGTTGCAGCTTTTTTCTTCTAGGACGAATAGTTGGGACTAGATGCAACTTTTTCCCTTTTAGAAAGGAATACTTGGGGGATTAGATCTTTAACATCGAGTCAATACATAGATTTCGTTTGTTAGCCAAAACCACTCCACACACGTATAATTCACGTAGGAATCAATACATATCCAACTAATCCCTCTATTACTTCAATCACCCCAAGCTATTCTCGCACACTGGGTAAGTGATTGATGTATTTCATCATAGAGATTTAAAATAATTTACAACATAATTCTACTGACTCAAAAATCCATAATATGATACAACAATTTTCAAACTTAAATAAAATTAAAAGTGGCTATATGTTCAATAGCAGGATCTCGTATGGATAAGTAATTTATGTGAAATTGAGCACTAAGTAGCATCATCCGATAACGTATCATAAATAAGCTTAATTGCTACGTAAATAACACTAAGAGAAACATATTCAAGNGCACACTGGGTAAGTGATTGATGTATTTCATCATAGAGATTTAAAATAATTTACAACATAATTCTACTGACTCAAAAATCCATAATATGATACAACAATTTTCAAACTTAAATAAAATTAAAAGTGGCTATATGTTCAATAGCAGGATCTCGTATGGATAAGTAATTTATGTGAAATTGAGCACTAAGTAGCATCATCCGATAACGTATCATAAATAAGCTTAATTGCTACGTAAATAACACTAAGAGAAACATATTCAAGTGTTATATCCTTTGGCGTAATTGCTTTCAAGCAAAAAGATTCAAACCGTGTGGTTGAAACACTTAAACATTTATAATATTAATCCTCTACCAAAACCACATTCACATATTTCTATCTGATACGTTCTTCTTGGTCCATTTTTCAGTTTAATCATTATCCGCATTTGTTTTAGTTCATTTAAAGTTTAAGATCCAAAACCTTTGGGGACCAAACATTGCTACACAAGCATGTCTTCGAGATTTAGCAATATCAAGTCGTACGTCTTTTAACTCACACGGTGGGTAGTGTCAATAGAGGAAATTGACACTTCAATTCATAAGTCACATTGACTTTCAGTTTGAACTTATTACTTAAAAAAAAAAAATTGTGACCAACAAAAAAAATTGTTAGCACTATGTTAACAATTTCAACTCAGTCACATTTGAGAAAAAAAAGATCATCTATAACATAACTTAACGATTCAAATGCTCAAATACTAGAATCTACTTTTTTCGTACTTGATAAAGTTCTTGATCTTTATTCTATAGAGTAGTCTCACCTACATCAGGTCTTCAATTATGTAGTTGATGCTATCTAAAATATCATGCTCTTCTAATTAAAAAACTTATTATGCGAAATGTTATTGCATTTAGCTTATCACCTTTATTAAGGTCAACAACTATAGATTTTGATGCCATGATCTATCAGATTTTAGAGACATTTTATTCTCAATCAATACCCATTTATGCACATATACTATTTTGCATTAATGCAAATTATCGTATACGATAGTTCAACGTTATGCATAGAGTCGAAATTCACTATCTTCCCATTCATCGTCTGCAATCATATTATTTCACTATCATAAACTTAATTTCATAACGCAATATTCCATGAGTTATAAACGAGAATTATATTAATTCTTCCAATTTGAGAACTCCCACTTCTAGGTAAGATTTTCTCTAAATCTTCTAATCATCAAACTATCACTCAACTGACAATCAATAAGTCTAAGTAAGAATCTCACTATTCTACTCACTTTAGCATTCATAACAATTCACGAATCAATAGATATCATGTAATTTAATAAGATAATTCCATAATGTGCAATACAAGTATAAACATAGACATTTATCCAATTATGAAATATACCATGATATCACAAATTAATTCTTCCGGAAAATAATTCTAATTATAAACGAAGAATAAACTCACATCATTTAAGTTTTATTCTATAAACTCACAACATCACTTTACTATCAGTTGTAACACAATTTTGACAAATGGGAAGTGACATCAGAATTCTCATATTCTGCTTAAAAAAAAAAAAATTGTTCCAAAAATATTTACGTGTTCCATTAGGTCATGCTCCAAATCCATTTATTAATTTCAATAAACACATAGTTTTTAAAACAAGTTCCATAACCTTTACTTTTCTAGCATTCTCTTTAAAGATGCTATAAGTATGCTTAGATCCAATAATATCTGATTAAGCACAAAAATTGAAAATAAATTATAATAGATTACATAACCTAATCGAATACTGTCACAACTCAAGAACGTATATAAAATGTGGCATTTTAAAAATATTTTTCATTTTCTAAAAAAAGAGAGTACTTCAAAAAATAGCTTCCACTAGCCAAATACCATTTAATAAATATTTTTGATTTTTTTTTAAAAAACATTCAGAATTTACTCAAGTTAAAAAATATTTTTAATACTTTTTACAAATTTATTTCAAGCATTAAATACAAAAAAAATATTTTTAACTACTCAAAACTTAATTTACTTATACTGAAAAATCAAGAATAATTCAGGGACCAATCTACAATTTTTTAGAATTAAAATCGAGTTTCTCAGTCGCCCTCATGTGTGGGATCAATATGCAATAATTTTTCTAAATTAATAAGAAAAATGGGGCGTGTTAGCACCACCATACCGTTCTCGAATTTTTTTTTTCAATTGGTTATCCTAACTAATTTTGATGTTCTGAGTTCATCTGTGCAGTCAGATTTTACAAAAGCAATGTTTAAGGCCACGTTTAAGACATCAACAGATCTTCCCGAGAGTGAAAATGGCAAAAAAAAAAAATCATGCAAAATTTTCAGATTTTCAACTAAATTTCGAGAAATCATAACTTCTTCATTTTAGGGCCAAAATTAATGAACTTGAGAAGATCTATCCAACCAATCAAATGGGAAGCACAAAAACACCGTGTAGAGAAATTTATGATGTGATGAAATTTCAGATTTTACTAAGGGTGTGTTTGTCTCCCATTAATGGAAGAAAAATAGAGTAATGAATGATATTTTTTGGAACATGTATGGTTGAAAATTAAAGTAATTTTATTGATTTGTGTGTAGAATATTTTATTGGATAAATGTGTGGTGGAAAATCTTACTGTAACAAATAATTTTTTGTGTTAATAGTAGACAAACATGGGCTAATATTCTTGCAAAAAATCAGGTTTACATCCAAATTTCGGGAAGTCACAAGATCTCTATTTCAATGCCAAAATTAATGATCTTTATATCGTTAGAAAGGTCTCGAGAAGATCGATCAAACCATACCAAAAGGGAAGCATGAAACATAATCTAGAAGAAGTTATCATGTGATGAAATTTGAAATTTTACCGATCTTCATGTAAAAATTCAAATTTACATCCAAACTTCAAACCCTCATAACTTCTTTATTTTAAGTCCAAAACTTAAGTTCTATATATGATTGAAAAGTTTATTAAAATGCCTTTCTAAAAATACTAATTTTACTGCATAATTATTAATGTATAGAAAACATTAAATTATCAAAATATGTTATTAAATACCACATAAGGTTTCAAAACTTTACATATAAAATTCATAACCCAGTTGTATCATGTAATGACATATTTAAACATGTATTATATCAAGGAATTCAACCTTATGGCTCTGATACCAATGTAGTAATCCGAAGCATAATTTAACATGAATTTCGGGTCAAGATGCTTACTTAAAATGATGAATTTCAAGATCTTTTGAATGGTTGAATCACCTTACTTTCCAAAACTCCAAATCTACAATTTTCTTGCACTCCAATGGTTCCAATCCCGATCACAATGGAAAAAATTATTAGCCACAATTTAAGTGCCAATTTTTGTGAGTTTTCATGCCAAAATAGTGGTTATAGGTAACTTTCAATTTTAGGGATATTTTTCATACAAATTTTCACCATTTTTTACCATTTTTCTCTCTCTCCATTGCTAGACAAAAATTAGAGGTTTTATAGGAGTTATGGGAGGTTATGAGGAGTTGTGAATTTAAATTTCAAATCACTCCCTCTAACCCTTTTGATGTCTTGTGAGTTGGATTACCCCATGAAAAACCCAAGTTCGACCCTAACAACACTTAGAGGGGGTGAATAGGTGTAATATGCAGAATTAAAATTTTATTAACTAATTAACAACAAGTCGCCAATTAATTATCTTTAGATGATTAATCATGCAGTCAATTTAATCCTAAATTTAAATACCACAGATCATACAATTATAATATAAAACAGTAAACGAACAACGATATAATGATGGGAAACCCAACTAGGAAAAATTTCGGGAGCTTTGTCAATCAATCCACTATAAACGATTCAAGACTTACAGTCTACCAGACTAGACGACGGTACATACTATCTAATCTCCTGACTGCAATTCGACAGCTCTCCTGAATTCTGTGCTCCCTTGCACCAATTCCAGCTGCAATAACCAACGCTCTCCTGGAACTCCGTTATCCTACAGCAGCCCCTAGTTTGGTGGAATCACTTCCTGTAGATCACAATGAACAACCCGTTCTTTACAGATTGGAACTTCAGTCGCCTTCCTCGATCTTCAACACCTTTAACTGATATGTAAGAAGTATGGTTTTTGATATTTGGATTTGGATATGATGTTTTTCTCTCAGAAGATCTCATACAAAATGAAGGTTGAAAGATAATATGGAATGATTGTCTCACAAATGAAGTTCTCTCAATTATTCAACATTAGAAAAACGTGTAGACGAGTTCTGATATTTATAGGTGTGGTAGAAAACATAAGGGCTAGGAAAAAAGTCTTGAAATCGCAAAATAAAAATTTTTCGGACAGCACTGTGGCTCGAGTGAGGGCCCAATTACAGTCGAGCGACAATCTGTCGCTCGAGCGAAAGAGGGACGACGGTTTAGCGACGATATTTCTACTTTTGTAGCTCGAGCCAACCCTTGGTGACAGTCAAGCGAAAATTCGCGCCGTCTTCCTCCTTGTTCCAAACTCGAAACCCTAGATCTAGTAACTGACTTTTGAACAAATTGCACATTACTCCTTGAACTTTTACAACCTATCCATTAAGTCTTTTTGTCCACAAAATTTGTTAATTACATAAATCAACTAAATCTAACACTCCACATGGACGACCCATGATCCATATTTTCTAAAAGGACTAAAATGAAATTTTTAGTAGATTTTAATAAAAATTGATGAAATGTGTGGTTGAAAAGTTGTGGAATCCATAAAATATCTGTTTGAAATAAATTGTTAATTTTGAGTTTGATTAAAATTTATATTTTAATCGATACCAAACATGGGTTAAGTATCAAAATTTGTCCACCCCAATAATAGACCTTGCTTAGGTCTTAAAAAGGGGGTTACACCATAGAAAATTGGATTAAAAAAGAGAGAGAGAGAGAGAGAGAGAGAGAGAGAGAGAGAGAGAGAGAGAGGATAAAATAAATAAATAAATAAATAAGTTTTTAAAGTTCTTGGTGCAAAAGCATCTATTTTTCTTTGTTTTTCCTTCGAAATCCAGTGATGTACCCAATTTCTTTCTTGTATTTTTCTTCTCAAATCATGTATAAATAATCTAATTGATGGGATCAACGATGTAATTAAGTTTTGAGCCTTATTAATTATTATGTTTTGATCTTCACTTGATGTGTGGATTATTTTTACTTCTTTTCTTCATACTTAGAATTACTTGATTACTAATCCACTGATTTGTGAACATTAACGAATCGAGAGATGAGTTATTTGTTTAGGCCATGTAGTAAATACCAGAATTCGGGTAAAAGGTATAGATACACTTACTAATTTTGCGGTCAATAATTGAATTCTTTCGTGATTGAATGCTCTTGTTTATGTTGATTTATATCGATATATAGTGAATTGATTTAATTGCATAGAATTAATTTGAACTCGAGAGAGATAAATCAATTAATTTAGAAGAATTTGATCGGATACACATATTTAATTGTTGTTGAATTTTGGTAATTGAAATTAAGGGGACAACTATGACGAAATTGAAAGTCCTAACACTTTTCCTACCTAAGTTAAAATCCTAAAATGATTCTTGCGCATTTTTTTTATTCATTTACTTTTTTCCTTATATTTATGTTTTTAAAGATAAAAATTAAAATCAAATGTAATTGTCTTTATTCAAATAGAGGTTAGAAATAGTTAAATCAATCATTAAATAGTAGTACTCTTGGAAACGATAATTCAGACCCTTAAGTCTACTTTATTATTTGTTAAAGATATAATACACTTTGTGACGTAAATCATGCAACAATGCACATGTATGACACTATCATATAATCATATTATATCTCAAGTAGTTCAACCAAAGGACAATGCACATGTAAGTTAATCAAGACATATCCCCATTTGATAATCTTTACATGTCCCCATTTCATCTTTAAAAAATGGAGTTTGACCAAAGTGTTGCTCTCGCCGCAAGAAAGACTGGCTGGAAAACAAAAGAAAAGAGAGAGAGTTCCGGAGAAATATACCAAACACCATAAGATTCTCCCTCGTCGAAGTCCCATGGTTGTGGCTGAGGCCACCACAAGTCACAGTCCTTAGACTCGACAAGTATCAACTATGAGCCTCAACGAAGAAGTCGAGATAATCACCATTGCACCGACAAGACCTTTTAGCCAAGTTTGAGAAAAATATAGGCACGACTCCACAAAATAATGTACAAGAACATCATCGGGGTATCCCGCACAGATGCCCTATTCTTTGGGACATCAATTTCTTTCTTCTTTCTCATCATCTCTTATTTCATTGCAAAATTGATTAGCATGAATGAGTCTATTCATCCAAATATGTCGAAAATGAAGTGGAAATTGAATCAAGCCAAATAGTTCATAGACGAGAAACAAAATTCTCTAGATACTATGACAAAAAATGCGTCCAATTTTGAGTCGCGGTACATTAAGCTCAACTCAAGGCTTTGAAAGAGAAGCTTGAGTTGGAGTTCAAAAGTTATTATGCATATATGGAGTATAGTATCTTTAACTAGTACAAAATTGTGGGAAATGGTGGCTCTCAAGAAATATCGTGAGATCAACCTCTCTAGAATTGATGGATTCTCCGAGGGTCATCAAAGGGCATGTAACGGAATGAAGTTCCCCATTTTCATTTTTTTTATTTATTAAATAAATTCGCATGATTGAATTATTGTTTTTCAAATTAGATATTTATCTAACAACGTCAATGTAGATTTAGATAAATCTATTTGTACAAAAAAAATTTCACTTTCTTGACAGATACGGTATTTACAACAGATGATTGAATCACAAGACACTCTATCAACTACGTGGACAAAATTTTTTTATATACCAAGCATGAATATAGATTTTACATTGTGGCTATTATCTTCGACCCTTTATTTTCCGCAAAAGGCAAATCATCAGAATTTTGAATACAAGGTTGTGGTTTTCTCAACTTCCCAAATCAAACATCACTTATACTTTTTAAGTCAACTGTCAACTGTAACAGCTCTACCATTCACTTCACCACCACCCAAAACCAACTAGCCACTCTCTCTCTCTCTCTCTCTTCCTCTCTCACGCACACAGGCGAACACTGAGGAGAGAGAATAAGAGAAAGCACCACCTTCATCATGGCGGCAACCACCACCTTTTCATCCTTCACTACCCAATTCGTCGTATCACCAACTCCACACCTCCGCCACTCTCCGTCATCCCTCACTTTTCCATTTGCCACTCCCCATTTGGATACAACCTGTCTCAATCTCTCCTCTGCCAATTCACTTAAACTCAGCCCCCTACAACCCACTCGTCGTATCTCCTTTATTACCTTCTCCAGAAATACTGACGGTGGAGAAATTGGTGGTGATGGCGGAAGTGGAAGCGGTGCTGGTAGTGGAGGAGGCGGAGGTGGAGATGATAATGAGGGAGATGCATGGGAAAGAAACAAGGCAGAGGCAATCATGGCCTTGGTCGAAGCTGGCAGATCGTTGGATAGCATTCCTAAGGACTTGGCAGCCTCCATTGAAGCCGGGAGGATTCCGGGTTCGATAGTACATCGGTACATCGAGCTCGAGAAGTCTAAGGTGCTCCGGTGGTTGCTTCAATTTGGAGGGTTTAAGGAAAGGTTACTTGCAGACGATCTTTTCTTGACTAAAGTTGCTATAGAGTGTGGTATTGGGATCTTTACTAAGGTTTGTGCTTTGTCTTGAATTACTATTCAAATAATAATTACCATAGCAAATATTCGAAATTTTTTTATTCAGTCAATAAAGTAGTAATAAGAATAATCAGAATTTGACATGTCTTAAGAATGTGGTTATTTGATGTGAATTTGGATCAAATTTGAAATTTGAAAGGCCTGGATTGATCTATTATGCCCTCAAAATGGATGTTTTGGTAAAATATTGGTAAATATTGAATGATGGTTTGCTAACATTGGCTTTTATTACATCGGGAAATTACTATGAGAAGTTTGTGTCAAAATGTTAATTCAAATTTGGGTAGATAGTCTTTTAATAGCAAAGATGCAGAGATTTGGATGGAGTTTTGACGAATTGTTGCAATATTAGAATTTCATCATGTGCAATTGTGTGATTAAGTACAGCCAGAATTGATATAAAATGAAATGGGAAGATTTTCTTGTTCTTGAAACGTATGGATTTGAAAATTTTCAACAAATTTTGATAGATGAAACTTCTTGACTGAAATTTGCACATATAGTTCTTTCGGGGGTCTTTATTGAATTTCTATTTATTTTGCAAACAAGCGATTTCTGAAAGTTTCATTGTGTTTGATATGTCCTATCTGCATGCCAGACTGCTGCAGAATTGGAAAGGCGCAGAGAAAAGTTCACCAAGGAGCTAGATTTCGTCTTTGCTGATGTGGTATGATTGCCTTCATAATATTTTTGGGTTTCAGTTCACTTGCAAGAAATATAAATTATATAATGTGTTGTCATCAATGAAAGATTGCAACTAAAGAATGTTCCTTTTGATGTGGAAATTAAAACCAGAAAATCTTGCCTTGCATCTTTCAACTGTCCATCTGCCTTGTGTTTTACCGTAAACACCCATTTACACCCTATTGGTCTCTTATGTGGTTAAGATCAACAAGTTCTCAAGTATCATTCTTTTGAAATGCTCCATTTCTTTATAAAAACTTGTTTCCATCTATAAATAGCAAGAGCTTCCTGTATGGTGCTTGGAAAAAAATTGCAAGAAGATTCATTAGCAGCAAAAGCGCTAAAGGAAGGAGAAATCCTATGGTAGGAAACAGATTTAGAGATAGGATATATTGTATACAAGATCTAACAGCTTTCCTATAAGCAATCAGAATATCAATATCAGAATTAAGATTTTTGGAAAGATTAGGGACTAAAGAATTACTTGTGTCTTCCAAAATCTTAGTGCTTGGTTTGGGTGATTGGTGATGTTGCAGAGATTGTGTCTTATTCCTTCTTCGAGTAAACCTTTAGGTTACAGTTTCTATCTTGTACACGCTCAAGTGGAGTACGGTGATTGGAGATGGAGGTTGACCACTCTCAAGAGGTGAAGGTTGAGAGCTTTCAGTAGGAGACAATCCATAATTAAAACTAGTGGATGGAATAACATGTAGAGGTTCAGGAGACTCATAAGGCTGAACATCAATATTAAGCGCTACTAAAGGTTGAGGTTGAGATATAGAAGGAATAGAAATATTAGGCTCAACAGACCAAAACTGATCTTCAGCATGTTTACTCTCCCACTGGAGAAGTTTCAGTTAAAAAAAATTGAAAAACAAAGTGTTCTTAAAAAATGAGACATCCATAGACATGAAGGATTTTCTTGTTCGAGGATGATAGCACTTATAACCTTTCTAAGTAAGAGAATATAAAAAAAAAAAAAAATACATCTAATTTTAAGAAGTTCAAGTGGATTTTTTAAATCTAGGTCCTTGACAACAATCTATTTATAAGTAAGTTCACTTCACTCCAAAAATGTTTTGGCACACTCATGGTAAACATTATAGCTCTAGTTACCTCAAGGAGATGTCTATTTTTTTCCCTAACCATCCCATTTTGTCGAGTTGTATCCACACAAGAACTATGGTGTAAAAATGCCATTTTCTGCTAGATATGAACCTACTATTGATGAATAGTACTGTCTCCCATTATTGGTACGAAGGGTTTGAATGTTGGCTTGAAATTGGGTCTTAACCATCTTATGAAAATTTTGAAATGCTTTCGTTGTCTCAAATTTTTCTTTGAGAAGAAATATCCAACACACGAGTATGATCATCAATAAATGAGATAAACCATCTAGCCCACTCGAGAAAGTCCCAAATATCACTATGATGAGAGTAAAAAGTTGTGATTTCCTATATATTTCTGTAGGGAAATGTACACGATGATGTTTGGATAGTTCACATGTCTCACATTGAAAATCAAGGATATTTTTGGTTTTAAACAATGTAATAAACTTTTCAAGTATGAGAAATTTGGGTGACCTAATCTTTTATCCTATAGCTCAATATCTTGATTGGAAATGAAATTAAAGTACTCAAGTGTGTATGAGATAGATTATCTAAACGAGTCAGTTCACTTTCAAAATAGTAAAGTCCATCAATCTCCTTGCCAGTACCGATTACCTTTCTCATGCGAATGTCCTCAAATTCAATGCGGGAGGGAAAAATTTAGCAACACAATTAAGATTTTTGCTAATTTTGCTAACTGAGAAGAGAATAGAGATTAGGAACATGTAAAACTGAGTCAAGAGAGTTTTTGAGATAAGAATACACCCTTTCCCTGCAACAGATAATAACAAACCACGTGCCACTTTCACCTTTTGTCTTCCCGAACATGGAGTGTAGGAGAGAGAGAGAGAAATTAGAGTGGCTACTCATATGGTTTGTGGCTCCGGATTCAATTTTCCAAGAATAACTTGGAAGAGAAGCCTCAATTAAAGTTGCGGAGAATACTTGATTGTATCATCACAACTTAAGCTTGTAGCAATTTCACACGCCGCAAACGGCGAAGACATGAAAAAACCAAGCCTCAATAAACGTAAAAGAAAAGTTGGATCAGCTGGCAAAATAGCTGAAACAATGTGAATCGGGAAAAAAAAAAAGGAATAAGCCACCATGACTTAAATCTGAATCAGCCTATAAATGGCCCAAAAAATGCAAATCTAGAGGAATCAGTCAGAAAATAGCCTGGGCAGGATGGAAGCAAGGTAGAACCTGCTGATACCATGTTGAAAAAACATAATTTTATTCCATGAAATGAAACATTACAAGGTTACACTTACATAGGTATAAAGGAAACCTAATTGACTCCCATTATTTAACTCCTGTAGTTGCTCCCATAATTAACATTCTATGATCAACTCCTACAATTACGTTAAATATGATTCAACTATACAATTAGCTCCTAAAAGTATGCTAATTACAACTATTTTCCGCAGTTTCTACAGAAGGAGATTCTCTGTACATATAAATGTAAATAGTTGTACAATATCCAAAAAAAAGGATCACTGGATTCATTAGTCAATTCTGAATGTCCTTTGTTCTTCAAACCTGCAAACACTAATAATCTATTTTTCAGGTAATGGCCATTATTGCAGATTTCATGCTCGTTTGGCTCCCTGCCCCTACCGTTTCTCTACGACCAGCTATAGCTCTTAGTGCTGGATCTCTCAATAAGTTCTTCTATGGATGCCCTGATAATGCCTTTCAGGTTCTGTTATAATATATACTGTTACACGATGTTTGCTTACGGATACGTGTGTTTGAAGGGAAGCAAAACCTTGTGCAGGCTACTGACTGAACTTGTTTTTATGCATGCTGCAGGTTGCATTGGCTGGTACATCCTACTCATTTTTACAGAGGATAGGAGCCATTGTGGTATGCTATTTTATTTATTCAACAACAAATTAAAAACAAGGTATCTAGATTATAAACTTAGTATATCTAAGAGTATTCTGAACTGTCCTGCAGAGAAATGGGGCCAAGCTATTTGCAGTTGGAACCAGTGCATCTCTGGTAAGTCAACACTTAAATAGATACAAGTTCTTGATCACTTTTGAGCGCCTTAATCTTTTTGAGGGAACATCAGTGTGATGGATGAAATTCTGGTTTATACATTTCATGGGGGTCCAAGCTGTGAGTATTTACGACTTCAATGTGCAAAAAAGGGTCAACTCAAAAATAGGCATTTCTATCAAGAGGGTCAGCATATAATCTGTTAAATTAGAAAACCATTATGCGGAAATTGCTTTTTTCAAGCATTCCTTATTTCTTCAACGTCAAATTAGCTGCTTAAGTGTTTTTCCCATACACTTCAAACTTATACAATTCATTTGAAGATCTCCAAAAAGGAGTCAATCCTTTTAATGAAGGTCCCACATTGATGGTATTTGGAAGATTGGTTTTGTTGAGCCCACATTATAAAGACACGTGTGCCTCTTTGGAAGTGTGAAAAGTTAACATAAAGATCTTTAATTGACAAGAACACGAAAGTTAGTTCTTTCCTTTTCCCTTCTCAGTTCAGTCAAACTTATTTACAAAAATATCAATTAGTATTATTAGCACAATGATCCAAAAATGATTGGAAAAGCCACAAAACAACCGTATTGAAGACATTGATAAGTTGATTCAGACAATCTCTAAACAAAATAAGATCTTCGATATTAGCAATTTTAATTTTCATGGGGGAAAGCAACTCAAGATATAGAGTAAGTGCAATTGGCTTTTGGGACCTCAATGGAGAAGCTATTGATAGAAGTAATGAATCTGGCTTGCAAGTTACTGTGTATCGTAAAATTATTATATAAATAAGTAAATTCATTTCGTATCTTCTTATCTAATAGTTTTATTTTGTACATACTGTGTTCATTCAGTAATCTCAACTGTGGGAAATTATTTCTTTGCATTATTGCTTTATTTTCCCTGAAATAGCTCATTGAAGATATGAACCAACATATATTCATCCCAGGTTATCACATTAAGCCCCTGTTTTGTGTCCCATTATTTGGGGAAAAAAAAAACAAACAAACAAAAAAAAAAAAACAAAAGAGTTTTGAATAATATTTTTAGGAGATCGTGTGGTTAAAAAGTAGGGAGAAGTTTTGGGTTTACGTACAGAATAAAATCTAAGATTTTTGGGACACCAAATTAAAGAAGGGACAATAATCCCAATTGATAGAAGTATTGAGTTTTAAATGAAAAACGCTGTCCCTACAATACAGAATATGTCTGTTATTTTAATAACAATAGTCCTATCAACATTGTGAAACTCAGCACCTCTTTTGTTTTCATCAACTGATTCCTGACAACGATCCAAAATGGGTTTTCTTCTCTGTGTCGAGCCTCCCTTATAGATGGTGGCGATTTTGATACAAAAAGGCTTTGTTCCACGCCTCAATGTAGTCCTAATAATTATAAACTGACCACGGTTCAGCGGCTCCTTCCCATGATCATTGTTCGGGAAGAGAAATATCACTCCAGGATATAGGATAAGCATTATTGACATAAAAGGCAGAGCAACTCCAAGGACTGGTTGGATTGATGCCTGACTTAAGGCATGTATGGAACTTGAGGAGCTTTGATTATTTCTCCCATTTGTGTGAATGTATGGTTGAAAATGGGCACCAACATGGAATAATTCATTTATGCTACGTATTATCTGCTAGAATAGCTAACCCATGGTTTTGAAATAAGATACTTCTGTTATATGGCGTGATTGTAATAAAAGCAATTGCAACTTCCTTTTAAGGACAAGTAAATGCATTGGTCTCGTCTTGCATTAACCACCATTATCATGTTATAAATTGAGCTTATTTGCAGACAGTTTCTTGAATTTGTGGCATCTATAAGGATTTTTTTCCTCACATCATTTTATATGCAGGTTGGCACTGGTGTAACCAATCTGTTAATTAACGCACGGAAGGCTATTGATAAGTCTTTTGCTGGTGAAGCCGAGGATGTACCCATATTATCAACCAGCGTTGCATATGGTGTCTACCTGTCTGTTTCGAGCAACCTTAGGTACCCTTTTGACATTCTGAATCATGAAGAGCACATTCAGGAAAATATATTTATATTATGGCCATATTCTATGCAGCTGCAATTCATTACATGTTTATTTATCTGATTTCCTTTTCATAGGTACCAAATCCTTGCTGGAGTTATTGAACAACGAATCTTAGAACCCTTGTTACACAATCATAAGCTCATACTTAGCGCAATCTGTTTTGCTGTTCGCACTGGCAATACCTTTCTGGGGTCATTGATGTAAGTTTTTCATTTTGAGTAAACTTGTGACATTTTGTCATTTGTGCTTTACCTCACCCGTTCGTGTAGATTTACTTTTTCTCTATTTTTGTTTGGGCTTTCAGTTTTTTTTAAGAATATACTTCTATCTTTTGTAGGTGGGTGGATTATGCACGTTGGATAGGAATCCAGAAGATACGTGAATAAAAACAGAGAGGATATAAGTGGTTCTTTGCCGTCGGAAATGGTTTATTAATTAGTGAAAGGGGTCAACTTTGAGCCCCAATTTTAGTGGACCCATACTTCGATTTTAACGGGACCAAGTATATTCATGTTCTATTTCGCGAGGTGATTAACCTGATATATTTATTTATCGAAAGCTATTTAAAATTGAATGAAATATTTGATGTCAAAGTACCTCGTTTGAAATTATAAACTAGTGAAGAATTTGATTTATTGAAATTTGTCAGACATTTATCCCACGTAGGAAATTTATGAAACTTTGATGTGGTTTATATAGTGGAAGTTTGGGAATTAGGTTTGGTCTCTAAGGGGCACCAATAGTCTTTGGAAGGAAAAGACTTATATCCTATTGAGTTCGATCCTAAGCTTACATGCTTGTGCCATTGTCTTGTTGGCACGACATGGGCACTATATTATCTTTTTGGAAATTTTATTTAAATTTTTGGGTCAAAGTGTAATTAATCAAATTTTTGGGTACTTAATGAAATTAAATTTTATTGGCTCACTTCCGGGTAATTTTTTTTTGGTCTGGATCATATGACGTAACAGATGTTTGTTAACTATTATCTTTTTCGAACAAAATTTATTTACATTTTTGGGCCAAATTGTAATTAATCAAATTCTTCGGTACTTAATAAAATAAATTTTATTGGCTTACTTTTAGGTATTTTTTTTTTGGTTTGGGTCGTCTGTTAACCGACGTAACAAATGCTTGTTAACAGACTTAACATATGCAGTATTTCATATTGTACAGTATTGTCTGTTCAAATTTGGAAAGTTGTCTGAACAATGAAAACTGTTCTGAAATGGCTTGAAGGTCACGAACGAGTCTATAAATAGCCTTTCCTGCTACTAGAATAATTACACAATTTTTATTGTAAACTTTCTCTACTTTGAATCCCATCTCTTCCGTTCTGAAATTATTCTCGAAGTGAAAACACTTTATTGAGTTCGTTGGAACTTTTGCAGATTATTGTGCTGCTTTCACATGAGACGAAATTCGTTTTATCTTGAGAAACGATTGCTGAACACTTTTAGTACTTGTGAAGGCAGTAAATTTGTTTTAAGAAAACATTGTGAAGTCAATGTGCTCGAATTAACTTTCTAATCATGTTGATTATATTGTTACGCTGTGTAAATTACATTACGATAATTTTGTCAGTGTTTGTATATTCAAATTCTTGGGTACTTAATGAAATTAAATTTTACTGGCTTACTTCCGGGTAGTTTATGTAGTCTGGATCAACTGTTAACCAACGTAACAGATATTTATTAACAGACTTAACAGATGCAGTATTGTCTGTTCAAATTTGGAGAGGTTGTCTGAACAATGACGACTGTTTTGAAAGGGCTTGAAAGTTATTCGAATTGCCACGAACGAGTCTATAAATAGTCTGTCTTGCTGTCAGAATAATTACACCATTTTTGTAGCAAAATTTTTCTGCTTTGAATCTCATTCTCTCTCTTCCGTTTTGATATTATTCTCGAAGTAAAAACACTTCATTGAGTTCGTTGAAACTCCTGTAGATTCTTGTGCTGCTTTCGTAGGAAACGAAATTCGTTATATCCTAAGAAATGATTGCTGAACACCTTTAGCAACCGTGAAGACATTAAATTCGTTTTAAGGAAACATTGTGAAGTCGATGGGCTCAAATTAACTTTCTGATCCTGTTGATCATATTGCTACGCTGTGCAAATTACATCACGATAAGTCTGTCAGTGTTTGTATATTTAGATGAGGAATTTATACTCCAGAAACAACATTCTTAAAACGAATTTGATTTTATTCTGGTTTGTTCGATTTCTTCTCCTTTTTACTATTTATCTTTTGGTTGTGTTTCACAAATGGCAACTTCCGATACTACACTTCCCAATATGATGGAGAAAAACTAGAGAAATTAATGGATTAGATTTTAAGCGTTNAAAAATTTAATGGGTCAGATTTCAAGCGTTGGCAACAGAAAATGCTTTTTTATCTGACAACATTAAGTTTGGCAAAATTTCTCAAAGAAGATGCGCCTCCATACTCCGAGAAAGATTCTGATGTTGAGAAATTGGCTGCGGTTGATGCATGGAAACATTCTGATTTCCTGTGTAGAAACTATGTACTCAACGGACTGGACATCACATTATATAATGTGTACTGCAATGCGAAGTTTGCAAAAGAACTGTAGGAATCTTTGGACACCAAATACAAAATTGAAGATGTCGAAATGAAGAAATTCATTGTCGGTCATTTTTTGGATTACAAAATGGTTGACAACAAGACTTTCATATCCCAAATTCAAGAATTTCAAATCATACTCAATGATATCCATATCGAATGAATGAAACTACGCGAATCATTTCATGTTGCTACTGACCGAGAAATTGCCGTATTCGTGGAAGCATTTCAATAATTATCTAAAGCCTAAGCATAGGAAAATAAAACTTGAAGATATCATTGCTCGGTTGTGAATAGAAAAGGACCGTCACAAGTTTGAAAAGAGGAGTGGTGCATCTCATGGAATCAAAGGCCAACTTGTGGAAGGAAGTTTCAAGATTAGCAAAAAGAGAAGAAAAACGGGGATGGGCAAACTGGTTCTTCAAAGAAAGTCAACTTTTACAACCGCTACTTGGGCCACATTAGTATGGCGGGACATTCCGGTTCTTGACGTGACCAATTTCACAGAGCCAGATCAATGGCGAAAGAAATGGTTCATCAAAAATTCCAATTCAGGTCGTACTGGCAGTCGAAATTTGATTGAAGAGCAGAGTAATTGAGAAAAAAAATATGCTCCATTTTTGCATCCACAAAACACCCACCAAATACACAATCCCTTACACCAACGGCAACGGGAGTGATGGCATCATGAGGTTAAGTGCTGCTTCTTCAACCTCCGTTGGTTTGCGGTCTCTTTTCTTGCTGGATTGAGAACAGTGTCACACTCGTTGGTTTGAAGCCCTGCCATGGATGAATGTAGGGATTCACTGTGTATGTTCAGTGTGATGAAAATAATGTGTAAAATTTAGGAAGGAAAGGTTTGAGAGAGAGAGAGGGAATTAATGTTGGCGGTGGGCCGTGGCGGATCTAAATCCTGTCATCACTACCATTAGTGAAAGAACAGCCGTTTTGGCCTTCGCCGGTGTTTGGGTTTTGTTGGGGGGTTGGAAAAGGTTATAATTTCATTTCATTTTATTTTATATTTAAATTTTCAATTATTTTATTGGAAAAATATAAAACTAAAATTTTGCTATATTAAATTTGACCATTTTTTTAGGTTCATGAAAGGTCAAATGGGCATTTGTCCTCCAAGTGTGATGAAATGAAAGATTTGGGATTGTGGATGCAACAGATCGAAGATTTGAGTACAATCTGTTTGTAACTAAGTGAAAGATTTGGGACCCATCTACAATTTTCCCAGGTTGATTTCATTTCTTTGTTAATGTTCTTACTCGGATGAAAGGGTGAAAGGATTATGCAAATTGCAAGAGCTGTGTGATTTAAGTCATTTGTCCCTTGAGTCCAACCTCAAGTGCATTATCGGTTGCCTTGTTTGTTCGACTGCCTCGACCTTTCATGGAAAGAATTGGAGCATTCTAAAGATAAAATGTTACTCAAATATATAGAACTAAAAACAGGGGAATCTTTTCTCCTAATAGAATTGCAATCTTAGAGCAGACTGTAGTCATTAGGCAAGCTCTTTAATTAGCTCTGCAAATTCAACTTACCACACATCGCAATTCGTGAGACATAAAAGAAAATTTGTTCCAGGTCCCACTGTGACCACTTTTACCGTACAACACAATTATTTTTGACAAGAACGCAAGAAAATACGAACGTGAGTCATATGTGCACGCCAGCCAGTAGAGCAAGTAAATAACAAAAGGCAGCACAAATAAATATGAAATATGAGAGGTGTTGAAGACAACCATTCTCTTAAAGCTTAAAATTTGAGTTGAGGCAGATCAACAAAGCATTTGAACGTAGAATTGTGCACTTGTTAGCCTTTGCTGGCAAATATGCTTTTGTTTGACTACATGCTTTAAATCTGGTGGTCTACAAGTGATGGGGGTATCGAAGATGAACTTAAAATGAATAGATTTGTCCAATTTGTAATAACTCAAGTTTTTAGATGAAGAGATTCAACAAAATGACACCTGAAATTTCTCCAATCACAAGTAACATGACCACTACACAAATGGTCCACATAATAGGTGTGAAATTTTCAAGCTATAATTAGAGACATTATTTTGTTCTTTGTCAAATGGTAAAATCACTTGCCAAAAATACAGAGACAAACAACAATTGGATAAGCACTTTTTGGAAAGTTCAGTATAAAAATTTGAAAGTATTCTACAATATCAGGAAATCACAATCAATGCATTTAGAAACTCAACTTTCTACAGTCTTTCATACTTCTTGCTGTGGTAGTGTGTTGAGAGCTAGCATCAATGACAAGATAATGCTTAATAAGTTGCAAGTGACCAGCTTGAAAGTTTAATCACCCTTGATCGAAATTGATGTTTTCTCTACGTCTTGTACAGAGAGTTTGTCAACCATAAATAAACAGATTTAGACAATGCTGGTTAACTGCACATAAAAAGAAGGTAATTTAGAAGGGATGACAGGATTTAAGTTCTTCATTTCTTGTGCAAGATGCTAGTTAATTTCTGTTTGAATCATGTCAACAACAGGTTTTCAATGGATAAAAAAGAAAAGAATCGTTGTTTACAAATTTTTTTACCTGATTACATAAAGATATGGTCTCTGATGCCCTGAAAGGAGGAAAAATTGCCGCAACTTAACCCGAACTCTGTCTGTAAATGTAAGTGCCATCTAACTCCACACAAGGAATTCCAGCTATCTTGTTCCAGTAATCCCCTTTATCTTTGAGACACCGTTGTTTCAGAGGAGGACAGTCACTTATTTCTAGATGCCAAAGCTTGTCAAGCAGGTTTTCGCTGGGCAAATCATTAAGGTTTGTACAATTCATGATTGATAGGTGTTGCAGAGAGGTGAGATTTTCAAGAACCTCAGAGAGCGAAGTAAGTTTTGGAAATCTTGCAATAGAAAACTTAATTAGAGAACGAGGAAAGAGACTGTCATCATCACCAAGACACTCCAGTTCTTGAAAGCCGCCACAGATAGAAAATTCTCGAAGAGAGGATAGTCTGTGTAGGCCCCACCTCGCTAGAGGCTTGAGTTTCCTAGAATCCCAGATCCTTAGTGAAGATAAATTTGGGGGAAAATCACATCTCGGAAAGTTCTGAAGCCTGCGACAAGTACGTATCTCCAGTGATACAAGGGATGTGAGGTTTCGAATCTGCATTGGTAAGGACTTGAGATTTGAACAATGTTCAATGGAAAGTGTTCTCAAGTTTTGTGGCAACCCGTTTTCCGGGAAGTTATCTAGACCATTACAATCAGACAGATACAGTTCAAAAAGATGTGAAAAGCTGTGCACACGCTGAAGTAAAGAGCTGAAATTCAGCCATTTGGATATAGTAAGCTCTTCCAGAGAAATTTCATTGTTCGGTGGAAGCATCGCCTCTGAAAGTTGATTGCAGGTTTTGATTGTAAGTTTCTTAAGGCTTATAGGGAAGTTACCATCTAAACAGGTCCTCAGAGACGAGCAGTCCTTAACCTCCAGCCTTTCAAGGTTTGAGAAGCTACTGGGCAGGGATACTAAGGCATTGCAACTGAGTATCTCAAGGCGTCGAAGCATGGGAGGGACACCATTTTCCGGAAAGCTGACAAGTCTTTGGCAATTCTTGATGATAAACTCTCTCAAGATCCTGAGGTTGCTCATATTTGGAATGGAAATTAGACTTGGACACCGAAATAACTCCAAAACTTCAAGATTAGAAGGCATCTGGTGCTCCTCTTTGCAAAGGGATACAAGTTCCGAACAGTCGGCAACGACGAGGCGTCTTAGACGGACAAGATGTTCTACTGTATCTACATTTTCCCACAGTGAAAGCAGTTCCCTGCAGTTACAACACTCTAAAACTTCAAGTGATTCAGTGGACTGCAGAAGTTCCCCCGGTAGACGAAATAGCCCTGTAACAGACTCAACTTTCAAGTAGTTTAACTTTTTAAGATTACTGAAACTTCGTAACACTACGTTATTGCATTCCTGAAGATCCAACTCACAAAGAATGGGAAGCTTCAATGGAGAAACATTAGTTAACTTGGGGCATTTGAATATTGTAAGCTGAGTAAGCTGAGGGAACTGGTTCTCATATTCCTCACCATCTGCCGAACGGGACCACGTTTCCCATTCTGGCATGTCGTAAAATCTTAGACTCTCGAGTCTTTGAAATGGGACAGCCACAGCACCGCAAAACTCAACACCAATGTGTTTGACCTTGCGCATGCCTTCTATGCGCAGGTGTTTGAGCTTGGGCAGTTGCCCAAGTGGGGGTAAAGATGTACATTCACTACAGCTGCCAAGGCTTATGCTCAACAATTTACAAAATAATTTATCCCCTACCCAACTTGGGAAGTTTTCACCTCTATAGAATTCAATCTTGAGATTTCTCAAGTTTTCATGAGGCTGTAGCTTGTCTAGCACTTCTTTTTCGAAACTCCTATTAATAGAAACACCAATATCTTTTCCCCATGCCAGTTGTAATTCATCGAGTTCTTGCTTATGCCTTAAACATGCCTCCTTTGCATCCTCGATGTCCGTCACATTTTGCAATTCTGAAATAGCAAGTGTCCCCTGCAAATACTCAAGATTCCTCAATTCCCTCAGTCCCAAGCCACCAACTTTGCTGACAAGAAGTTTTGGTAACGTCCTCAGGCTTTTCAAATTACCAATTTCAACTGGCAATTCCCTCAGTTGATCTGTGTTAGAGATGTCAAGATGGCGTAGGTTGGATAAATTTCCTACTTCCGGTGGCAACCGACAGATAAAGCGGCAGTTACTTAAAGATAAAGTGTGCAAGTTGTAGAGATCACGTATAGAGTCAGGCAATGAAACAATAGAAGTACCAGATAAATTGAGGTACCGTAAATGTATCAACTTGCAGATGATACTTGGAAGCTCAGCAATGGAATAGCCGCTTAGGGATAGCACTCTTAAGCGATGCAACTCTGGAAGCAATTCAAGTAAGATCTTGTTTGATATGTAGAAAGGAGGCCAAACGTGAGAATTTTGGACAGGCATCGGTATAAAAGTTCTCAAACCTTGAACTTGTTTGAATGCCCTGAATTTGGTGAAAACTTCAAACTCGTGACGAAGGAATGAAGCATGACGAGTTTTTTCTGGTATTCTATACTCCTTATTGGTATTTACCCTCTCATCCAGCCTATAGCACGTCCCTCCAGCAACAAGTTGAGCCAAGTCATTTATATGGTCATGCATCACAAAATGTGAATCACTGTCACTTAGTCGTTGGAAAAAGGATCTCGACAATAGTTCATTAAAACACTCAAAGCCTAACTCTTCCATCTCTTTACTCCCTCTTTTTTGGTGCAGAAAACCTTCTCCCATCCACAATAACACCAGCTCATTCTTGTCAAACTCATAGTCCTTTGGAAAAATAGAGCAATAAGCAAACAAATGCTTCAAATGCGACGGCAGATGATGATAGCTTAATCTTAAAACAGGAAGAATGTTATTTTGTTCCGGTAAATCCCATATCTTGCTCTTCAAAACATCGACCCACTCTTCCTTACTTTCCTTTGAACGTAGGAGGCCACCGAGTGCCTTTGCTGCCAAAGGCAAACCTTTACACTTCTTTACTAGTCCCTTACCAATTTCTCTTAAATCTGGATCAGCATCGATAGGTCTTTTAGCATGATGAGCTAAAAGAGATAAGCAATCACCATCAGTCAACAGATTCATATGGTAAGCTGGAACAGACCCCACCTTTGATGCAACATGATCAAGACGAGTTGTAACAATAATTCGGCTTCCAGGTTGCCCCAATTGGAAAGGACGGCATAGGATGTTCCAATTTTCATAGTCCTCATTCCAAACATCGTCGAGAACAATAAGGAACTTGCTTTTCGACAACTCCTGCTGTAGACTGACTTGAAGCATATTTAAGTCCTTAGATTCGCCATTATCACCAGTCACTGACTTGTAAATTGTCTTGGTTATAGTAAACACATTAAATTCTTCAGATACACAAACCCAAGCCCTCACATGAAAGCTTCCATTAACATCTCTATCATTATAGACGAGTTGGGCAAGAGTCGTTTTGCCAATCCCACCCATCCCAACGATGGGAATGTAGCAAACTTCATCGTGACACACCCCTTCACCAATCAGCAATTTACTTACAGCTTCTTTATCCTTGTCTCTTCCATAGATGGGAATGTAGCAAACTTCATCGTGACACACCCCTTCACCAATCAGCAATTTACTTACAGCTTCTTTATCCTTGTCTCTTCCATAAATGTGGGGTTCACTTAAGGAAGTGCTAGGCAATCTTGTTACCATCCATCTGTTAGAATGCCCACCCAAATTCTCTATCAAATTCAAACCAGTCCTTTGCTTCACTATATCATCAAATCTGTTTGAGATTTCTTTTATCTTGGACATCAACCTATAATTGGATGCAATTGAACCAGGCAATAAACTGGTGCATGTGGGGATGAATTTCCATAACAGGCTTGTTCTTTCCCGAACTCCTTCCAATTTTAGAATCAAAGCTTGAGTGGTAATCTCATCCAATATATCTTCCAAGTCATAAAACAAGTCCCTGAGGCCCTCCAGCCATACTTTTACAGCTTGTTCAGTTAATTGCTTATCTTCAGCATCATCGAGCACCGCCTGAATAATAGACAGATTTTGATTCCATTTCCTGCGGTGGGTTTCTATTCTCTCCCGGTGGGTGAAGGCCACCACCAGACCTGAAGCTAATTGCTGAAATAGTACCTGAATGAATGCAGAAAGAAAGAGCTCCCCTAGAGGCATTTTCCTGGCTCCTCACTGAAAACGGACAAAAACTGATCTGAATCAATAGCAAAACCAATTTGCAGAATTGGGCCAACACTCAAAAAATTGAGAATGATTGACCAATCCCAATAATCAATATGGCTTAGTTGGATACTGGAATAATCTTGGTCTAAAGATATGAACGAATGGCTGGCAAATCAAGAATACAAACAAAAAAAATGCAGTTGTCAAATAATAGCTGGCATTTATTCTACAAAACAACTTTTAAATCTGAAAACGATTATCGCAAGAGTGAATTATTGTATGTGTATGTATATACATACATATACATGAATACATCAAGAGTCATATGGTTAATTACGGATTGCAGAACAAAAATTGGAAACTCCCTCCCAGTTCCTGAACTGGTTTTGATCCAAGAAAAAAAAGCAAGTACAATTGCAAATAATCTTAGATTACATAGCAGTGGGTAATAGATTCTTCAATTATCTCACAATTAATCCCTGCAAGTCAACGGGATTCCGTGTACGCTGTTTCGAGTAGAGTATTATAGTGGGAATTACATACAAATAGCCTAGAAAGCCATATTTCCAAGCCTTGACTATTCTATACATATGAAACAATCAAAAATGCCCTAACATATAAATTGCAATCTA
>CAIGRB010169637.1:0-24661 GCA_903798255.1 Fraxinus quadrangulata | reverse complement strand
TTTTAAGATCTAAAAGTTACTTTTGGATTTATTTGACTAATTTTATGAAAATGATTCTTCTAGATAAAAGAATTTTTAAAGGAAACCAATAGAAAATTCTTTTAAAACTTAATTTTCAAACAAAAATTAAAGTAATTTTTTCAAAAGCTCTTTTGGAAGAAATAAAATCACAAGTAAAAGTCATCCTAAATGGATTTTAAGACTCTCAAATTCACCCATTTCCACAAATACCTCGTTTATGTCACCAACTAATTTTATAATAATATTAATTGTGGTCACCTAACTCCTACAATGACACCTATAAGTAATATGATAATGATGACATCCCATCACTTGTTTATTGTGTTGTCATTTTCTATAGTCCAATCTCACCAACTAATCTTATAATTTTAATTGTCAACACCTAACATCTATAATTATTCAATTGTGCTATACGTACAGGGCCCATGTGCCCTGTACAACCATTATAACTCATAACTAATATGATAATGATGACACGCAATCATCATTTTCTATAGCCCAAATTAAAAATAGCAACTCGCGAATCTCCGATCAAAGACAACTGATGCATGTAAGCTTTTCCAATATTTCAATGTCTTCGGCTTACGCAGCGATGTGAACTTTTAAAATGCAAGCATTTCAAGGCAGAAATTCAAAAAAAAATAAATAAATAAATAAAAAATCCTACGTTCTAATGAAATTCAGAAACTATATGGAAACTTTGTATACAAATATCCAGAAATTTTACCAAAAAACCTTAATTACAGGCTCTAATTACATATTTGATACTCATTATTATGACGTTCATCGTACTTTGCTATTTTGTGAATTGAATTAACAAGTACATATTTCGAGAAGATTTATTATTATTGTTCTCATTTTTACTATTATTTTAGTAAGTTGGATTAACTTTTCCTACTTTCATTGTATTTTGCTATTATGTGACTTGAGTTACATATTTTGAGACTTAATATTGTTATTATTTTAGCAAGTTGGATTAACTTATTCCTATGTTCATTGTATTTGCTATCGTAAATTGAGTTTATAAGGATATATCTCGAGATTGACCTAAAGAATTATCTGTTATAAACTGGAAAGAAAATAGAGAGGTCAATAGATTTGTGTGTATTTTATTGAGATCTAAACCCCAATATATATATAGAAAAGAATTAGGGTTGTGAAAATACAATAGTTATTGCAACTAGGACTAAAGAATATGACAATCATTCAATAATAGACATATAATTTAAAAACTCTTCTTAGATGACTCATAACATAATATCCGTTTCGTTAAAATTTTGTTTGATAAAAAACAGTGTGGCAAAAATATCAAACGAAGGAAAAAAGAGTAGTTACTTTGGAATATTTAATATAAATAAGAACTTACTAAAATTTGATAGAAAAGTTTAGTGGGACAAAACCTAAATGAAAGAAAAATAGTACATCTACTCTCCTTAATGTTGATTAGTAAGATTTTTTGAGTTGACATACTCCTATCTCGTGTACCAATTTTTAGAATATAGACGTTGGTAATAGGGATGGAAACATATAATCTTTGGTCAGGCTGCCCCCATGGATGCCAGTTGTAAGGTTGTACAGTTCCGAATCGGATGGATCTAATTTTCCCCTACAATAAAGCTAAATGTACACACTTGGTTCACATTAAGCGACCCCCATATCAGGGGATGTGAAACTTAAAGTGAACCAAATTTGTACATCTAGCGTGGTTCTCCTAAAAGTCTTCACTGAAATAGGCTGCCCACATGGATGCCTATTATTTTTTTAACTTTGCTACACTAACTGAAAGAAGGGGGTGGGTAGTTTCACAGACACTCACAATACAAGGAGGGGGTGAGTTTTTTATTCACTTTTTAATTCTGGTGGTGGACCCACTCCTCACATTTGGAATAATCCTTATTTTTAATTTCTGGTTGAGTACAAAGCCATTTTTTTATTCATTTTGCACTTAAAAGTAACAAGTTGCATACCTAAAACCGAATTTAACGTTTACTTTTTTATATATATTTTTTACAATCTGATTTATTCATTTAAATGATGAAATAATTCAACTTTCTTTCACAGTTATATTGACATGCTGCTTTTGCCTCACAAATACGTTTTTCGTGCCGCGCATAGCCAAAATCGGAATTGAGTGTTATTATGTTAGATATTCAATACTATTTGGTGACATTCGTAGTTGATTAAAAAAGTTTTGAAATATGTATTTGATAGCATATTTTTTCTTCTATTCTTACAAAATATTGAAAAAAATAATTTGTATTGTCAATCACAATTTTTTTAATAGAAATTTTATGGATAGAATCGAACTTGAACCGAAAATTGACTATTCGACTTTGTGTTTGGTTCCAATAATCACGTGGAACCAAATTATTCCATTTATGAAATACAAAAGTGTAATGAATGATTTCGAATATTAAAATACCTTGATCGATCTGCCTGTTGCCCATACCTACTTGTAACGATAGTTCTCTAACTTTGTTATTTTGTAGCAATTGAGTTCTCATAAATCATGTTCATCTATTAATCAAATATATATATATATATATAAAGAAAATTAATCTGCTGTCAAAGACTTGGTCTCCACGATATAATATCATAAAAATCTAAATGCATAAATATATACTTTAATTAAGTAATATTCTCCTACACACTCCGTTGGAGATAGAATCAAAATTTGTGTAAAAAGTCTTCACTGAAATATGCTCTCCATGTGGATGACAATTATTTTTATTTCCTGGTTGACTGCGAGTCTTCTTATTTATTTGTATTTATAAGTAACAAGTTGCATACCTAAAATATAGCATACCTGAACCTCCGAATGTGAAAAAGTCTAATGCCTAACCGTGGCCGTGGGAAATAACCAGTCAGTCTCCACCTCAACTTATAGAAAAGTTTTCAAACTTTTTGATTTTGTAGCAATTGAGTTCATCTATTTAATGAAATATATTTAAAACATTATTCTATTATCAAAGTTAATTAGATATTTGATTCCAGACATGGTCTTTATAATATAATATCATGAAAAACCAAATACAAAAATATAAATTTACACAAGAACAGATTTTATGTTTATCTATATGAATCAAACTTATAAGCTACAATAATCTTACATATGATTTATTCATTTTTATCTTGAAGCTTGATAGACATCATTATCATTTAAATTTACGGAGATTAGTGGCAGGAATATTGATCGTTATTGTGATACTTTCTTGAGTTCGCTCTATGCGAGGCGATGCACTATTAATGAACATGTTTTAAGTTAAAAATCATGAGATCATGCGCGAACCCAGGCTAGAGTCAGCAAGTATTTATAATGCGAAGCCTTATACTCAACCTCAAAACATAAACAACGAGCACCCGAAGCGTGCGAATGCAAAACTGCTGAGCAAGCAAATGTACTCTTATTTATTTCCACCGGCTAATACATATCAGTAAAAACCATTACTGAAGCACTTGTGAATGAGAATGTAAAGCCTGTTAAACATGACTTTACAATCAATGAATGATGAACATGGCATGGTAAACAAAATATGGAAAGGTAACGAATTCAATCAAAGCTCACCAATGAATGACTACCACGTGTCATTAACATAAAGGACTTTATTACCCACATTACTTCATCAGAAATCTATAAACAAATATAGTTGAGAACAAAGAAAGAGACATGAAAACTGAATACTCTCCTTTCAAATAACTATTTCTTTCCTAACTCTTATTAGATTGAGAATTTCTTAAGTTTTTGGATAAAAATCCTAATTATGCGAGAGGAATATGTAAATCTCAGTTTTGAGTTTAACAAATTGGTGTCGTCTGTAAAAAATCAAGAACGAAAATAACCACAATCTCAACCTTTCTAAGAAACTCTCTGAAAATAAGTTAACCATTGTTAAGTTCAATCAAGATATAAACATTAAAAATTAAAATGGAAGTTTCTAGTGAAAATCATGAGGGTAGTGATATTAATTCGAAGAGGCAATGGAAGAAATCCCCTCAGAATTTGTTAGCACGTGGTTTTTTGGCGAAGCACCACCGTCACTACATGAAAGCCTCCATCGTTCGTACCATCCAGGAGATAGCTACCTACCTCACGAACGGATACAAAGGCACCGGATCATGAGATCACCAAGTGTGTTCAGTAGGTTGGGATGAGAGATAAACTCTTACATAGAGAGGTAACGTACTTTTCTTTACTCTAATACATGGAAGGTGGAAAGTTTGCTCGAGGCTTTCTATTCTGCCCGTCGTCATGAAGAATGTGATGATAGACTCACGAGGCCTTATGTACTGGATGATGACGATGAGAGTTTACCTTCACGAAGGACATCAGAGAGATCCTCGTTCTTAATATCGAGCTTATTGATTGCGAAGCCATACCAGATGAAAAGACGAATGATGCTCCATAGAATGGGTTATAAATGGAAACTTCCATTTGAAAATCCTCACGAAATAAACTATAGTAAACATGAAGAAAATATAGCAGGGATGAACAAAGAGGATGAAGGGAAGAAGAACGGTCTTGATGTTTGGAAAAAATCACAAGTCAGTCATATACGTGGTTCGACAAAGGAAATAATGTTTCTACAGCCTCTGTAAGGCAACAGTTGAGACCTATTTTCCATCCCTCGAAGTTCATAAACTATAGTTCCACAAAATAAATCAGACTAGAGATCAATAAACCGAAGAGTGTCTTAAAGTCATTAAGATCGTCCGCCTACAAAGTAATTTGGATTGTACGCGGGAGGCTCTTGCTAACCGAATACATCAGCAAATCTATCAAAGGAAAGGTCGATATCGAGGTTCAAAACTGAAAAACACAATACCAACACATATGAATGTCTCATATCACCAACAAGTTAGAAAGATTCATACTACCATTGGTGAACCTTGAAAAACGCAAGTTCGACCCTAACAACACTTAGAAGGGGGTGAATGGTGTAATATGCGAAATTTAAAAATACTAACGAATTAAATAGAAATAAGTCACTTTTTAATTCTTTTCTAGATGATTAAACATGCAAGTCATATTAGTCCTAAGTTTGAATACCGCAATTTATATGATCAATCAACAAACAAAATGAAAGCAGTAAATCAATACCAAGATGATTATAGAGAAACCCAACTAGGAAAAACTCTGGGCACTTTACCAGTTAATCCACTATAAACGATTCAAGACTTACAGTTTATCGGACTAGATGACGACACGTACTATTTGGATCCCTTGACTACAATTCTACAGCTCTCTTGAATTCTGTGCTCCCCCGCACCAATTCTAGCTGCAATAACCAACGTTCTCCTAGAACTCTACCATCCTGCAGCAGCCCTTAACTTGGTAGAATCACCTATCTCCTATAGATGACGAAGAACAATTCGTTCTTCACAGACTGAAACTCTAGTTGTCTTCCTCGATCTTTAGCACCTCTGACAGATATGTAGGAAGTTATGGTTTGGTATTTGGATTATGCTCTTGCTCTCGATATTTTTCTCACCAAAATTCTCACAAGAATTAAAGGTTGAATGATATGATGCGATAGATTCACTCTCTGACCCCTTTTTCTCAATTGTCAACCTTAGAAAACCATGCATGTGAGTTCTAATATTTATATATAGGTCAAGAAACAAACGGACCGGGTAAAAAGTCTTGAAATCGTGAAATAAAGATTTTCCAAACGGCACTGTTGCTCGAGAGAGGGTCCAACGACAGTCGAGCGATAGCCTGTCTCTCAAGCGAATGAGGGGCAATAATCGAGCTACCCTTAGCGACAGTCCAGCGAAAATCTGTATTGTTTTCCTCCTTATTCCAAACTCGAAACCCTAGACCTAGTAACTGAGTTTTGACAAAATTGCACATTACTCCTTGAACTTTAACAACATATTCAATTAAGTACTTTTATCCACATAATTTGCCAATTACATATATCAACTAAAACCTAACAAACTCCCCTTTGGCATTCTGTGACAAAACAATAATGTATATCAAGGCAGTAACCAAATAAAAATTACAGACTTAAAAATGACACAACCTACAAGTAACAACTGTCTTGAATGAAAAACTGCAGTACCTATTTCCTGAAATAGACAACTCAAATACCAGTGTAAAATGTGTGGAAAGCATGATCAATAATAATCACAGTGCTAACAGTTCAATTGTAAGTGTCATTTTTCTGTTTTATATCACAAGCTAAACTAAGTAGTTCAATTGTAAGTGTCATTTTTCTGTTTTATATCACAAGATAAACTAAGACATAGTATCAATGAAACGCAACATACCACGAATAGACATTGATACTACTAAAATATCAAACTTAATTTAGCAGAATTGAAATCAAAAGTTGTACATAAAGTAAGTATTTAAAATAAAACATATTCATCCTGTGAAAGCAAGAATATCTACACCTAGTTAAAGTATCTACTCCCTCTTTTTGTCACAAAATGACAAGGGATATAAATATAAATGCCAAAAATATGAATGTTCTGATATAGAAACAGATAGGCAAAATATAAGTATCTATGTCTCTCCCTCAATGACCCCTCAAAACATAAAATGTAAAAGACAAAGTCATTTTATATATAGAAGCAAATAAGTACACCTAGATTTTGATATATAGATACATCATGTAAGCTTAAATAAAAATAACATCTATATGTCTACTGTCTACTATCAACAGAAATCTACTACTGCCAAAAATCAAAATCTATGACCAGAACTAGGAAGTATTGGCAGCGTCATCCGAATTTGTCATCTCCTTAGACATAGAACTGTCATCCTAGTGACGACGAATTCAACGTAGACCACGCTGAATGTATCCGATAGCACCCCGAAGTGTAGCCAATTCGACAGTGTGTTGATCATCAGAAGCACACAGCTATGTGATCTCTGCCATCATCCGAGCATGCTGCTCGATTAGCACTGTCATCTGACCTAAAAGAGCGACGGAAGGGTCGATAGGAGAAAATGCAGAGGTGTAGACCCAAGAGGAGGAGGAACTAACTCAAACTGAGGAGGAGCCAACATAGAAGTAGAAGGAATATCGGAGGGTCGAGGAGAAGTCGAAAAAGAAGGAAAATCAGAAGGATCAAAAGAGATGAGGTCATCAATAAAGTCAATCGGCACAATCAGGTCAACAGGCTATGCGGGCTCAGAAGAAGCATGAGACCTAGCTTGGGCGATGGTAGTATGGCCAATCGGCCTAGAAGCTCGTTGCAGAACCCCCTCTAGAAAATTGATTCCTAGGGCAAAGACCAACCGGTATATCAAACAGGCATGGGGCAGCCCAATCCTTGTCCTCGTGGTGTGAAAGGCCCTTAAAATCTGCTGGCATATGAAAAAAGGTAAATCAATGGAATCGCAATGCAAAAGGGCAAACAGAAAACGAGCCTTCCCCATAGGTAATGAAGAAATATGAGAAACTGGCCACAGATTTGTGCACACAATGCTCAACAAAATTTGTCGGTCAGTAGGTAAAGAACCAGTGCGCATCGCACCAGGACCACCCTCTATCGGTGTGTTAAACACCATGGAACAGGCTAAAGTGTCCGAAGGAAGTGAATTGGGAGTAAGATATGGAAACATGGGGTTAACGACTCTTTGAATATGAATAAAACTCGATATAACGTCTGGAGTAATCTTAGCAGTCCTACCCCAAAGAAAAACCCTAAAGGATGACCCACTAACATCATGGATATTAGCATAGAACTCCTGAACTAACAGACTTGACGGTGGTACTAGCTCACCCAAAAGAGGTTCCCAACCTCGAGAAGTGAAAACAACAGGGAGGTTAGTAGATAGGTCAGATATGATGACCTCGAGCTAAAAAAGAACAGGAGTCAAAGAGAACTGTGACCTAAAAACATCTTGGGCGACGCCGAGATGAACCTAGACCTACTATATGAAGTGGAAGTATCGAGAGTGGTAGCGACAGTGCGTGCTTTGTTAGGCGGCATCTGAAAAGAATTGAACTAAAAGCATAAAAAATCGTGATGAAAATGCAACTAATACATGAATGTGTGAGATGCATGAATGCACGCAAAATGAGGCAAATATGATAACATGCAACAATGCCCTCATATGGATGCATGACGACAAACAAAGAAGCCTAGACGAAGGAACTTGACGCCATGACGTGGTGATGTCGTCACCGTGCAGTGTCAACATGTCAACCTAACCACACAACAATGCACAACCAACATATTAGTACTCCCTCAATCAAAAAATGAACATCAACAAACGACCACCAAACATCCAAGTTAAAACAACCAACGAACAACCTCGACTTGAAAACAAAATCTTACTCCAAAAAACAATTCCAACGCTCACAACTCCGAACACATCTCATCAACAAGACATCCAACACCCACACATCCAAATAACGTAATGAACGTCAATATACAAGAACATGAAAAAAAAATGTCAATAATCATCCAAGAATCTCAATAGAAGTAGCAAAATCGTACAAAATTGATGATAAACAATCACATGGTCCTAAACATGTTGTGCAATGTCACACATACACTTAAAAATGGCCAAATAATGCAGAAAAAAATCAAAGAAAATCGTAAGAAATAGCGAAAAACCCAAAAAATAAAAAATAAAAATCAACTTTAACCTTTGAAAATTGATGTATGGATGAAATACCACGTTCAATGAAGAATTTAAAGTGTTAATGGAGTGGGAAAATCAGCAATTTGAAGTGGTTGGAAGTGGGGAAGAAGAATTGAAGATGGAAAGAGGGAAAAATGCGAAGAAACCCTGAAAAAGAACCTTAAAATTCAATTTTACGGCCTGTCCGTCGAGCGAAGGTTGAGCAAGGTGGTCCAGGGATAAGCTGGCGACACGTCAAATGACAGAAATAACGCCAAAAATTTAAAAAATAAGAAAAATGCAAATTTTCACCCTTTTTTTAAAATAACACAGAAATTAACCAAATTAAGCTCATGACATATCAATGATTAAATTCAAGTATGCAATTACAAGTCGAGCATTATTAAAAAGACTTTCCCAAGTACAAAATTTAGCTCAAAATGGAGTAAAGTCTATAAATGACTCATGTGTGTAAAGTGCCACTATTTTCTAAAGAAAATGACTTCAAACCTTAATTTGTAAGAAATGACATGCTAACATCACTAGTTAAAAGTATGATCCATACAGATGAAAGTTAAACCCAAATAAATTCCTTAAATTTGTGAGATATGACATCCAAATATCACTATTAAACAAGTATCATCCCTTCAGATGAAAGTCAAACCCAAATAACTTTTAGGACCTAAAAATGAGCTCAAATATATGATAAATTTTCTTTTCTCCTCCTAAATGTGAGCATATTTTAATTTTTTTATCGATTTTCTAGCAAATAACATCACATGTGCAGATCCTGACCATTAAGCGACTAAATTGACCCCTGCAACGAGCTTTAGGCCGGTTGTCCCAAGTTAGATGACCATAGGCACCAAGTTATGAGAAACCCTTCGGGCTAAATTACTCGAGTCAAATAAGTTTCGAACAGAGTATAAGATGAATCAAATAAGTACTCATATTTTAATTTTTCATCATATTTGCAATAATACAGGGAGACTATCACGAGCTAAGGTCATCTAAATGTAGATCAATTCATGTTCGAGGTCACCCTATTAACACGCAACTGTCATCCAAAATCTCAAACATGCGGTTCAGATTCACTCACATGATCATAGTCTGTGCAGTGCAAAGGTTTACATGATGACATATATACTCAATATTCCATATTAAACTGAACTAGGCAATGGAAATAACAGTGTAAACCATATAATTGCTTGCTTGGTCTCACGTGCCATGTTTAAAATCACGATGTGTCGTTTGCCAAAAAGAAAATATTTTTGGATTTTCTCATTTTTCAAATTTTTTTAAAAATACTTTAAGCAAATATAAGTACAAAAATAGTAGAGTAAATAAGAAATAACATAAAGAAAAAAATAGAAAACAATAGGATATATGCATGAATGAATAGACATAATGGAATGCACATGCATGCACCAAAACACCAATTTAGGGTGAAAAATGAATGTCCTTACCACGAAGAGCATGACCTTCGAGATCACTTCTCTTTACCCAAACTTTCTTAGAAGCAGAAGATGATTGAGTTAACCGAGTCATCATCTCAGTTAAGTGACTGACTTGATTGACAAAAAAGTCAACCTTACTAGCGAAATCCAGATTCTTACTTCTAATCACTCGATTACGACATGTAGGTCTGGTATGTCCCAGAGCACCACAGTGGTGGCACGTGGAAATGAACCTAGGTCCAAACTTGCTCGATGGTTGTTGCCGAAAAGTAAGACGACTGACCACATGCTGTCTGGTAGGTGTCGATCCAATGGCATGCTTACCTTGGGAGTTTAAGATAAGCAATCTTACGAGCTTTGTTGGTGGCAGGAATGAACATGGTCCTGGATGTACTAGCAGTAGCATCACAGTTATGAACATAACCCAGACCATGTCTGTCACTCGTAGGGTTATTCATCCCAAACAGATTGTCCAACTTCTGCGTACCACTCATGAATGTTTGGATTTGAGCATTGGATTTATCAAGATCAGATGTTAAAGATTTAACTTTCATTTCCAAGTTTTCATTAACAAGCTTCAGCTTACTCACCTTCTTGGTCGAGTCCTGAAAGTCACTCAACAATCTTTCACGTTCAAGCTTAAGCTCATTCACCTTTTTCAGAATGGCTTTGTTGACCTTCTTAATTTTGAGACTCTCCTCAAACAATTCACGATAAGACTCATGAATGTCCGTCTCATCATGAGACTCTTCATCGAATTGCACACTCTCATTTTCCTTTTCAACTTTCTCAATCTCACGGTCAGATTCGATTGTAGCAATCGAGATGAAGGCCATGCATTTTTGTTCATCCTCACCACTAGGTGTCTCATCATGAGAACTGGTATCTGATTCCTCATCACTCATGGTCACGGCTAAAGCCTTATGCATTTCCTTATTCGAGCTCCTATTCAGATTAGGACATTCATTCCTAAAGTGACCAAATCTCTTGCATTCATTGCATTGGACATATTGAGATTTCCTAACGGAAGTCCTAGAGATATTCTTCTCATGCCTACCCCTCAAGAGTTTAATGGGGACTTCACTACTCCACTCCTGAGGGTTTCTCCTATTCCTCATCACCTTTTGGAATTTTTTAACGAAATAGGCAATTTTCCCTAAGGGTCTCAGTGTCAGTGGACTCACTCTCAGTTTCTCTAACAGTATTCATGACGATGGATTTAATCTTTTTAGGTTGTGAGATAGTGAGTTCACAAGTTTGAAGTGATCCTACGAGTTCCTCAATGTTAACAGCATCTAAGTCCTTACTCTCTTCTATCGCAGTAACCTTGAGTCTGAACCTCTAGGGCAGTGATCTAAGGACTTTCCTAACAATCTTTTACTCGGAGATTCTCTTACCTAAATTAAAACTCGAATTGATTATATCATTTAGTTTAGCATAGAAACTATCAAACGACTCATCATCAATCATCCTTATCTCTTCAAACCTAGTGGTCAATATCTGAAGTTTAGAGTTCTTAACAGTTTTAGTTCACTCTTGTGTAGTTTCTAAAATATCCCAAACTTTTTTAGTAGTTTCACACATCAATACACATCTAAACTCTTCAGTAGACACAGCCATGAACAAGGCATGAAGGTCTTTACTATTCCAATTACACTCATCCAAATTCATTTTTGACCACAGTGAAATATCAGTGGGTGTAGCTACACCTCAACAGTAATTGTAGGCGCAGCCCATCCATTTTGAATACTTATCCAAATACGTTCATCCAAAGTCCTAAGAAAGGCTCTCATTCGAACTTTCCCGTAGGTTTAATTGCTACCGTCGAAAAATGGAGGCACGAACAAAGAATGACTTATCTGAACTTAACAAACAAGGGTCAGGAATCGATTTAAGGCTCTGATACCAATTGAAAAACGCAAGTTGGCCCCCTAACAATACCTAGAAGGGGGTGAATAGGTGTAATATGTCAAATTTAAAAATACTAACGAATTAAATAGTAACAAGTCACTTTTTAATTATTTTCTGGATGATTAAATATGCAAGTCATATCAGTCCTAAGTTTGAATACCGCATTTTATATGATCAATCAATAAACAAAATGAAAGTAGTAAATCAACACCAAGATGATCACAGAGAAATCCAATTGAAAAAAATTTCGGGTTCTTTGCCAGTCAATCCACTATAAACGATTCAACTCTTACAGTGTACCAGACTAGACGATAATACGTACTATCTGATCTCCCGACTATAATTCTATAGCTCTCCTGAATTTTGTGCTCCCCTGCACTAATTTCAGCAGCAATAATCAACGCTTTCCTGGAACTCCACTATCCTACAGCAACCCCTAACTTGGTAGAATCGCCTATCTCCTGTATATCATGAAGAACAACTCGTTCTTCACATACTGAAACTCCAGTGGCCTTACTCAATCATCAGCACCTCTGACAGATATGTAGGAAGTTGTGGTTTGGTATTTGGATTTTGCACTCGATGTTTTTCTTACCAAAACTCTCACAAGAATTGAAGGTTGAATGATATGATGTGATAGATTCACTCTCTGACTTATTTCTCTCAATTGTCAACCTTAGAAAACTGTGCAGGTGAGTTCTGATATTTATATGTAGGTCAAGAAACGAATGGGCAAGGTAAAAAGCTTTAAAATCGCGAAATAAAACTTTTACGGACAGCATTGTCGCTCGAGCAAGTGCCCAGCGATAACCTGTCGCTCGAGCAAAGGAAGGACGACAGTCTAGCGACGATGTTTTTACTTTTGTAGCTCGAGCTAATCTTTGGCGACAGTTCAGAAAAAATCTGCACCGTTTTACTCCTTATTCCAAACTCGAAACTCTAGACCTACTAACTAACTTTTGAAAAAATTGCACATTACTCCTTAAACTTCAACAACCTATCCAATTAAGTTTTTTTGTCCACAGAAATTATCAATTACATAAATCAACTAAAACCTAACAAACCCTACACAAAAGGAAGCCACGATGAGCTCACGAAAAAACTAGGATTGGAAAATTGCTGGGTTTGAGGTAATTCTTAACCTAGATCTCTTTCAATTGAATTTATTGATGATGATGAAAATGAAGTAATCTACCCTCAATGTGATTCTTTAGTTATACAAGAAGTAATAGCTCACAATGGTCTTAATCGTATGTTTGTCGAATACAAAAGCTCAATAAATATCATGTTCGAAAGTACATATGACCAATTGCAAGTCGATCATTGGTAGACTCTTATGCTGGATCCACTATACAATTTTACCAAAGATAGTCGAGTTCCACCCGAACACATTATTCTAGCAATGAAACTAGGAAAGAAATTAAGGATGATATGGGGATATATGAACTTTTCAATTATTGATAGTAGATTCGCTTACGATGAGATCCTAGGAAGGCTCTCTTTGAAACAATGAAGGCAGAAATATCCATTCATCATTTGTGCGTAAAATTTCCAACTCCCAAGGGAATAGCTTGCATAAAAGGTAATCAAAGAATCATGTGAAAATGCTACATTAGTACTTGAAGCAAAATAGTCTTGCAAGCCCAAATGGTAAACACAATAATGATGTTTGAAATTGCTAGTCCGATGAAAGAGAAATATGAAATTAATGATTCAATTGACCTTCGAATCACAGAATGCATGTCGAAGCTCTAGCAGTTGAAGAACTATTAATCTTTCCCATCGGCAAGGAGGATGCAACAAAGGTCTTGAAAGTGGGCAAAGATTTGGTTGAACCTATGAAAAGCTTACGAAAAAACTTCTTAAAGATAAACCTTGATATTGTTACCTAGAAGCATGCTTATATGATGGGGAGTGATCCAATTTGGCATGTCACGTACTCATAATGATCTCAAAATAAGCAATAGAATGCAAAAGAGACGGTTAATGAGTTCAGAAAAGCATTAAGCTTTAAAAAGTAACGTGGATAAATTGTTGAAAAATGACTTTATCCGTGAAGCTTGATTCTCGAACAAGGCTTGCTTGTCCTAAAAATAGTGTTTCGCACTCCAGAATGATTAGCTGGTGGATGCAACTGTAGGACACGAACTATTAATTTTCAAGAATGCATACTCCGGATATAATCAAATTCCTATCCATGAACTTGATGAAGAGAATTCTGCCTTTACCATTGATAAAGACCTATATTGTTATAAAATAATGCCTTTAGTTTAAAAAATCGAGGCAACCTATTAAAGACACATTAATAAGATCGTAGATCATGTAGGCAAAATAATGGAAGCATATATTGATAATATGCTTATCAAAAGCCTTCAAATTGAGAACATTTGAAGTGTTTAAAAGAAATAATCAGCACCTTTTAGAAGTACTATATGAAACTTAATCCCAATTAAATATGCGTTTGATGTTATATCCGGTAATTGTTTATGGTTTATGGTAAACCAATAAAGTTTTGAAGTAAACCCTAATAAAATATGAGCTCTGCTCTCAATGAGATGTGATACTTTAAAATAAGGTTTTGAAGCAAACCCTAATAAAATATGAGCTCTCATTGAGATGTGATACTTAACAAAATCTAAAGAGGTTTGAAGTCTTACTAGAATGGCCATAGCCTTAAGCAGGTTCGAATTATGAACAACTGATAAATGCTCATTGTTAGGTTTTTTAATTATGTAATTGACAATTCTGTAAACACAAGGGACTTTAAATGCTGTAAAAAGTCAAGGAGTAATGTGCAATCATATGAAAATAAGGTTTTTAGGTCTAGGATTCGAGTAAGGCAAAAGAAGGAAAACACGGTGTGAATTTTCGCTAGACTATCGTCATGGATTAGCTCGAACATCAAAAACAAAACCTCCATCACTCGACTGTCACCCTGCCTTTGCTCGAGTGACAGCCTGTCATTCAACTATCGCTGAGCCCTCGCTCAAGTAACAGTGTTGTCCGGGGTATTTTTATTTCGTGATTTAAAGGCTTTTTCCCTTACCCTTACTTTCCTAACCTACTTATAAATATCAAAACACATCTGAACGTGATTTGACAAGCTTGATCATTGAGAGAGCTTCATCAAGGAAAATTCCTACATATTCCTTCTTTCAACCTTCATCCTGTGAAATTGTTTTGGTGAGAAAAACATCACTTTCATAATCCAAATACCAAATCGTTCTTTCCTCTGCATCTATCAGAGTTGCTGAAGATCAATGGAAATTGTCTGGAGTTCCAATCGGTGAAAAACTATGTGTTCTTCGTGATCCATAGGAGATAGACGATTCCGCAAGGTTAGGAATGCTGTAGGGTAGCAAATTCCAAGAGAGCTTTAAAAATTGCAGCTAAAGATTGGTGCAGGGGAGCACAGTTCTCAGGAGAGCTGTAAGAATTTCAGTCCAGAGATCATAAAGTATGTGTCGTCGTCTAGTCTAATAGATTGTTAGTGTCTGAATCATTTATAGTAGATTGACTAGCAATGTGCTTGAAATTTTCCAGTTGGGTTTCTCCGTGATCATACCGTGTGTTTTTACTGTTTTCTTTATTGATTATATTAACTGTGGTATTTAAACATAGGTTAAATTAACTTGCATGCTTAATCATTTAGAGATAATCAATTGGTGACAAGTTGCTAATTAATTAATAATTTTAATTCTGCATAATATACCTATTCACCCCCTCTAGGTATTGTTAGGGTCGAACTACGTAAATTTCAATTGGTATCACTTGAATCGATTCCTGACCCTTTTTATATATTCTAGATGAGTCGGTCACTGTCTGTGACTCCGTTATTTGACGGAAGCAATGATGCCTACTGTAAAGTTTGGATGAGAGCTTTCCTTAAAGGTTTGGATGAAGGTATTTAGGTTAGCTTTCCAAATGGGTGGGCTCCACCTTCAACAACCGTTGCTGGTATAGTCACACCCACTGATATCTCACTATGGACTAAAACGAACTTAGATGATTGTAATTGGAATAGCAAGGGCCTGCATGTCATGTTCATGGCTGTGTCTGCTGAAAAATTTAAGAGAGTCTCAATATGTGAAATTGTCAAGAAAGTTTGGGATATTTTAGAAACCACACATGAGAGAACTAAAGTGGTTAAAAATTCTAAATTAACCACTAAGTTTGAAGAGATTAAAAGGACAATGAATCGTTCGATGAATTCTACAAAGCTAAATGACATAGGTGAAAAGATCCCCGAGTCCAAAATTTTTAGAAAAATCTTTAGAATCTGCCCGAAAGGTTTAGACCTAAGGTTATTGCAATAGAAGAAAGTAAAGATTTAGATGCTGATAAGATTGAAGAACTCATAGAATCACTTCAAATTTATGAACTCATCGTCTCTCAACCTAAAAAGGTTAAATCCATCGTCATGAACTCTATTATGGAAGAGGAGAGCGAGTCCACTGATACTGAGACTTTAAGGGACGATGAAATAGCTTATTTCATTAAAAAAATTCAAAAGGTGATGAGGAATAGGAGAAAGCTTCGGGAACGAAAAGTGATGTTCCTAATAAACTCTCAAGAGGTAGACGTGAGAAAAACACCTCTAGGATTCCCATTAAAAATCTCAATCTATTCAATGCCACGAGTGCAAGGGCCGTGGTCACATTAGGAGTGAATGTCTTAATTTGAAGAGGAGTTCGGGTAAAGAACAACGTAAGGTTTTAGCCGTGACCATGAGTGATGAGGAGTCAGATTCCAGTTCTCAGAATGAGACATCTGGTTGTGAAGATGAACAAAATTTCATGGCCTTCACCTTGATTGGTACAATAGAATCTAACTATAAGATTGAGAAAGTTGAAATGGAGGATAAAAGTGAACAATCTGAAGAAGAGTCTGAGCATGAGATCAACATTCACGAGCTTTATCGTGAACTATTTGAAGAGAGTCTCAAAATTAAGAAGGTAAATAAAGCCGTCTAAAAAGGTTAATGAGCTTAAACGTGAAAAAAAAAAAACTATTAGGTGACCTTCAGGACTCGAACAAAAATTTAAGTGAGTTGAAGCTAGTTAATGAAAACTTGAAATCTAAAATTTAAGTGAGTTGAAGCCTAGGGCTATGATTTCACCAAAGTATCGACTATGTTTCTTAATTATCTAGTAATCTTCGATCAATTTTTCCAAATTTATAAGCAAGAACCCTAATGTAATTCTACTCCCTCTCTCGAGTGCCGAGTAAAAACTATTCCTAGAATTCAATTTCCATATTTCTATTCCGAATCGAAAATCTAAAAATTATCAAGTTCTTGGTTCTTATGTGGAACGGCTTCAAAGATTTTACACTTTCCCTCAAATCCTATAAAACTTAGGTTGTATTATTCTATGATCTCATGTAAGGTTTCGTCTCTCGAATGCCGTTAAACAATTAATTCATTCAATTAGTGACCAATTAATTGAAAGCAAGAGAATAAACAAAATGAATAAATGGAATGGAAAATATCATAGAAATAACTAATTAATATCAAAACATGATCTCAAGTTTTGATTACATCAGACCCTAGATAAGCTATTAGTTCATGATGGATGAATGAGACATAATCAAACATAAAAAAATGGAGAATAAAAGAAATAAAAATTGGTTTGGAGCTTGTATTCTTCTTCTCGTTGTTGCCTCTTTGTTCTCTAGATTGATCTCTTGCCTCTTGTGTCGTTGAATTGTCCACTAAAATTTATCTTTATGTTTGTATTTTTGACATCTTAAAGTCTTAAGAGAAATTTCGGTTAGATTGGCTTTAAAAAGAAGTCCAAAAAATAGTCAAACTCTTTATCACCTAATGGCCCCCCGACACCACTCTCAACGTTGCAATTTCATTGTCACTAGCACTGCGACACCAGCTTTATGTCCAAAAATTTTCCATTTTCTTCTTAGCCTCCACTCCTATTTCAATTTTATGCACACTCTTATCAACTTTGACTCCTGTTTAGGTCCCACAGCTCATCGCTTTCACTAAATCACCATACCTATAAAACAACACTAACAAATACATCAAAAATTTCTAAATTGTTCAAATCCAAAAAAAAAAAAAAAAATATTCAAGTTTAAGTAGCATTAAAACAATGAGTGAAATGCGCCCTAAAACTTCATACTTTGCTAGTACTCGAGCAAAAACAAAACAAAAGAAAAGAACTAATGAACGTAGAAGCACAACTAAACAAACAAAATCACTTAAAACATGTTTAGTTGGCAAGCTGGGCATTATAGATCAAGACAGGTAACATTTTGTCAAGTCTATAAACCATTTCAAAGTTATAACGCAAATGCCAAATTCTTACTTATCCAATGACAAACGAGTATGTGTGTGTGTCTGAAGAATTAAGAACAATGCTATACATTCACAAGTTGATCTAATTCCTAACCTTAAAAGTCAAATATATCATTTCTTCGCTCATGGGATTCACATACCCCCAAACTTGTTTTCTTTTATTCTATTCCCAATGGTGTATTCCAAGGTTGATTTTCAGTTCACTAATTCTTACTCTCCCCAATTGGGTTAGATTTTATTAATTGCAATTCAACATATCAACAAATGAGGATTCTTATTATTTTTGTCTATTTCAACCTCCAAGAATCAATTAAGTTACTAATCTCTTGTCAAAATCCTAATCCTCTAAAACAAATGTCTCGGGTTTAATCAAGGCATATAGTTCGTCTTCTGTTCATGCACTTGTTTTTTTTCAAGGTCTTTTTTGAGTTTTATTTTTGGGATTTACAATAATTATTCTCATTGAGATCTTTCAGGGTAGCTTCACAACAAGACAATTGTTTTCTGCTTTATGTAGTGATTAGTACAATACCCCTTATTAAATACACATTCGCAAAACCAACATCTAACTTAAGGTTTTCACCCAATTTTCATCAAATTGGTCTCAGACAGTTTACACAATATATAGCACACACTGAGTCTACATCTATCTCCAAGTTTCCCTACAACAGCTCAATCACCCTAGACTATCCTAGATTTTGCCTGCATATATGAATCAACTTTTTCATGTGTAATGCTAACTCAATTCATGTGCATAAATATATTCACACAAAAATAAGAAAAAATTTAACTAAAAAACACAACATATTTACAATTTATAAACTAACACATATTATGAAATATATGTATCATGGCTGACGAGGCTAGCTAGCTCAGATAAGCATGCAACAAAATAAAGAAAAAATACACAAAACAAAGACAAATTCACACAAAAATGACTAAGCAATTCGACAATTAATATATCACTAGCAAACTTAAATTGGATATTGTCCCCAATGTGATATTAAAGAAAATAAAGAGAAGGACTTCCATGAGTTAAGATATTGGTTGTCTTCATTGCTATCGGCATCATGATGAGGTGATGGTGGATTGATGGATGTTGAATGTTGATTCTATCTTCTCTCCTAAACTTGAAATTTAACCTACAAGCAAAGTAAACTCATTAAGAAACTATTACTAAACTTATAAACTTATCTAAATAGAAGAGATAGAGAGAAAGAGCTTGGGTTGTTGACATTGCCGGGATGCCTTAGGTTGGATCTTCAAGAGACACTTCTCTCATGTTTTGAAACATTTTCCTTAGCATTTTATGCCATGTCCTTGTTCTTTCTTTGTAAACTTTAGCCTTTTCCATATGTCATGCCGGAACTTCGTTTTATCACGTTGCACAAGTGATGTTGCGATTGCTTCTTTCAAACCACAACTTAGCTTGCTTGTATTTGATTTTTTTTCTTCAAAAGAGCATATTAACGAGGATTAGGAGGCGATTTCAACTTCAATTTGATACTAAAAACCTCTTTTGATTCAACAATGTTGGGAGGTTTCAAAAGTTTTTCTATGTAGTTCTTTTTTTCAAGTGGATAAGCTTTATGGACCAAGAGAAAGTCAACCACTTCCTTGCTACCTGTGTAGCTTCCATTAGCAAATGTATCACTTTTGGAAGTAGTGCTGTAATAAATTGCTCTAGAGGGTCATAGAACAATTCTCTTTTTGCGAATTTCTCCCACCATTATAGCAAGTGTTGAGTTTTTCTGGGGATTTCCTCGAAAATTTGGCATAATTCAAAATTTGTGCCAAAGTATCTGCAAAAGGAATATTGATTTGGATTTTCTTGAAGATTTCCAGGAATTTTGCAAACTATTCATCGAACTTCTTCTTCTTTAAGAATCTCCGTGGATATGGAAATGATAGCTTTAAGATTGGTGGATTTTCTGGAAATGAGTTTGAGTTACGATTATGAGCCCTTTTTTTTTTTGCCTCTGCCTAAGTCTTCTACTCTTCAGCCAGCTTTTCTTCAACATGATTTGAATTGGGTGTAGACACCATAGCCTCGTTAGGTTTGCTTTCTTCAACTTCTTGATCACTCCTCAATGTGATGGCATTGTAATGCTCCCTTAGGTTTACCTCGATGTCATTAGAAACTTTTCTTTCGGTTGAGACCTACCAGTACCTCAATGTTGTCTAGTCGTGACTCATCCTTGTTTAACCTAGCCCTTTCCTATAAAATAAAGGCTCCCAGAATATCCTCCAATGATGGCTTTACTTCAGAAGCCTGATTATTGAACCTAGGAAAATGCTACATCACATTCCTATTGTTACCATAAGAGACCTTATGATTTCGCAGTCCTAGTTGCTCACATATTGGACTTGCTCATTCATCGTCTCAGTCTCCTGGTGTGACCATCATAGAATCTACTTTCTCTCGAGTCCTTTGTGAAGTTAATGTAGCTATTTAGGTTGTGGGTGATGACATTTGAGCTATAGTGGTTGTAATGGGGTCCATCTCATAAAGAAGAACAACTTTCTTTGTATTTGAACGCTCACTTGACCAATGCTAATTTTTTGTGGATATTTTATTCAGCAGTGAATAAGCAACCTCTGTAGTCTTAGACATTAAAGTATCACCTGCTACAACATCAACTACTGTCCATGTGTGACCATTTAACCTGTTGTAGAAAATATCTATCTGCATCCAATTATGATAACCATGTCGAGGGCAACTTTTAAGTTGATATTTGAATCTCTCACATACCTCATAGAGTAGTTCAAAGTCTACTTGTCTTAACTAGCCAATCTCACTTCATAATTGAGCTGACTTTAAAAGGGAAAAAAATTAGTGAGAAATTTCTAAGCCAAACCCTTCCAAGTGGTCATGGACCCATTTGGCAATGATTGGAGCCATGCTTTTGCTTTATTCCTCTTCAGAGTTAGATTGACCCTTCGGAGACATCATTCATCTTCACAGTATCACAGATATCCAGAAAAGAAGTTAGATGAGTATTAGGATCGTCATGTAGGTATTTCCCAAATCAATACTATTGTACTATGTGGGTCAACCCTGGCTTCAGTTCGAAATTGTTTGCGGCTATTGTCGGGCGTGTAACATCGGAGTAGTTGTCATTGACAATTGGTCTTGACATAATCCATTATAGCCCGTTGTTTATTATTTTGATATGCTACCTGTTTTGCAATTATTTCAAGTTCATTTCTTCTGATACTCCCATAAAACATGAAAGTTATTTCGATTTCAAGATCAACGGGTAGTAATTTCTTACAACACCACCAAAACTTGTTACTCATTTCCTATAACATAAATATACCGCATATGTACGGTGTCAAGTTTTGTAATATAACTATGAAGTTAGAATATCGAATTTGTATTATCAAGGTTTTATCTAACTATAATGTGAATATTATTACAAATTCAACGAATGAAAGCAATTTAGAGGAATGAATCAATATGAGAAAGCCTAGGTTTATAATTTCACCTTACTATCGACATGTTTATCAATTATCTAGTTATCTCTAATCTATTTTCTTAAGTTTATAAGCAAGAACCCTAATTTAATTATATTCCGTCTTTCAAGTCCCTAGTAAAAACTATTCCTAAGATTCAACTACAATACTTCTATTCCAAATTAAATATCTAAAAATCATCAAATTCTTGGTTCTTATGTAGAACAACTTCAAACATTTTTTTTTAACTCTCTCTCGAAACCCATAACACCTAGGTTATGTTATTCTATGATCTCGTCTTAGGTTTTCTCTCTCGAGTGCCACTAAATAATCAATTCATTCAATTAGTAGCCAATTAAATGAAAGTATGGAGAATAAACAACACAAATAAACGGAATGAAAAATATCATAGAAATAACTAACTAATATCAAAAGATGATATCAAGTTTTGGTTACATCAAACCTTACATAAGCTATTTAGTTCATGATGGATGAAAGAGACATAATCAAACATAAAAAAAAAATGGAGAATAAAAGAAATTAAAACTGGTTTGGAGCTTGAATTCTGCTTCTCATTGTTGCCTCTTTGTTCTCTTGATTGATCTCTTACCTCTTACGTCATTGAATTGTCCTCTAAAATTTGTCTTTAAGGTTGTATTTATAATTTCTTGAAGTCCCAATAGAAGTTGGAGTCGGATTGGCTTTAAAAAGAAGTCCATGAAAACTTAAATTCCTTATCGCCCAGCGGTGTGCCTCAGCGCTGTAACTTCATTGTTGAGCGACAACTTGTTGATGGTTCTCTTCATGCCATGGCGCTGATATGCCAAAGTTCTGCCATTGCTTCCTTTATTATCCGGCACTACGATGCCAATGAGCTGGTGCGGTGATGCCAGCCTATTGCCAAAAAAATTCCACTTTCATCATAGCCTCCGCTCCCTTTCAATCTTATGCACACTCTTATCAATTTTGACTCCATTTAAGGTTCCACGACTCATTGTTTTCACCAAATCCTCATACCTGTAAAACAACACTAACAAACACATAAAAACATTTTAAATTGCTCAAAGTCAAACAAAATATCAAGTTTAAGTGGCATTAAAATAATGAATGAAAAACACTCATCAAAGAACCCCCCAACAATTGTATTTTTGGAGTTAGACACCATTTTTCATGATTTGGCAATTTTTTGAAGGAGAAATAAAAAAAGAGAGAGAGAGAGAGAGAGAGAAAGATTCAAACTTTGATTGACTTATCTAAATCAATCTTTTGATGGAAATGAAATGAGAATTCGCTAGATACCGATCATGGATAGTTGGATATGCTGAAAAGATTATAAAGCTTTAAGAGATTCCAAGTTTTGCAAAGGTAAAAACATGGTAAATGGCTAAGGCGCCCTTTTATAAGCAGAGGCCAAAAACTGTAGTCGTTGAACAAGATTTGATCTAGGACGTCCATCTGTGCTGCAAATCTGAACCTTTGAAGAAAAAAAGGTGCAAGTTTGAAATTTGAACAGATGGCCAGGATTACATCGTGACCAACACTCGTGCGTTAAAGAGACTCTCTTGGGATTATTTAATGGAATATAAAGTTATATCTCTTCCAAAGGAAAAATAAAAATCTTCCATAATATTTACGGTCACGTTATTTCACAAGTATCAATCTGATGTTCTTCTAGAATATTGATTTGTATAAGTTAATATTTTTATTTAGGAAGCAACAATAAAATGTTCACTAGAATATTAAGATGTATAATATTTATACTTCTTCAGGAGTAATAACACAATATTCATCTAAGAATTGTTTTTAAGTAGTCATATTTTACCAAGAATATCGACATGAAATTTATATATAATATGATATGCGTAGAGGTGGCAATGGGCCAAGCCAGTATGCACACGAGTTTGGTTCGTGTTCGTCCAAAAAAGGAACTGAGAAGCTCGACTAGTTATAAACGAGCCACGAGCTCGACTCGTGTTCGTCAAGAGTCGAGCTTCTCGGTTCATTTTTCGAAGGCCGAGCTCGGCTCATGAGCTTGTGGCTCGTGGGCCGAGTCGAGCTTCGACTTGCGAGCTCGTCAAATTTTTATTTCTTTTAAATAAACATTTAAAAAAAAGGATATACCCTCTGCGCCCACGAGCAGCTCGCCAAGTGAGCCAGTCTACTGATTAGCCCGAGCCGAGCCGACGAGCCGCTCGGCCTATTTGCCACCACTAGATATGCACAAATATTATACTTTTCAAGAGTAACAATAGAATATAATATTTTTAATATTATTTTAGGTGAATTTGTGCTTCTTCAAGAGAAACAAAATAATACAAATATAATACTCCCTTCGTCCCATTTATATATGCTGACTTCCTTTATTTTCTTATCTCAATTATATATGCTGACTTTCTTTATTTTCTTGTCTCGTTTCTTTATTGAGAATAATTTGTTTTGTTCGTTCGCTAATATGCCATTATTTAATTTGCCGAATTATAATCAATTTTTCACATTTAATCTTGAAGTTGTACAAATATAAAAATATATACTTTTTGAAATCATCCAAATACATATACACTTTCAATTTCTTTACTATTAGTTGTTGACAATTAAATAAGGGTAAATTAGGAAACTTTTTGACAAAAAATATTTTCAATAACATTAAATAAAATTTTTTAATTTGTGTAAAAAACAAAATCAGCCTATATAAATGGGACGGATTGAGTAATTCTTTTCAAACAATGATACAATATTTTTCCATGATATTGACTAGATTGTTTCTTTTTTAAGAAGAATAATAAAATTTTCTTCGGGTAGAATTTTGTAAAAACAATTACATGTAAGCAAATATTTATAGTTATCAATGGCGGACCCAGCACCCGGCGAGGGGGGGCGGCCCCGCGTGCTGGGTTCCGACGGATGAGTTTTGGGAAGAAGACC
>CAIGRB010169618.1:0-33139 GCA_903798255.1 Fraxinus quadrangulata | reverse complement strand
TATATATAGAGAGTGACATGTAGGATCACTTACCATTCATGGCCAAGACTATTACATAAAGGCAATAATATTGTAGGGCTGTTGAAGCTTCTCCATCACTCCATTTCCTACCGTACAATATTCTGATGAGAGAGTAAGAATAGCTTGGACCAAAGGAGATAACCACCATCCCTACACAATCAGAAAAACAGCATAAGCTACACAAATCTTTTAGGATATCTACTTCAAGGTTAGGATATTCACTTAAAAATGTCAAAAAATTCTAGGTAATTTTTGACAACTTATTACTTTGACTAAGCAAAATGACATAGAAGAAAGCCTATAAAACTTGTGCTCTATATAATTCATTTTTCTATAAAAACATAAGGTCAGATAACACTTAACTAGGGATTGACAGCACAGATTTATTGAACATTGCAAGAAAGTTTCATCCCAACTTGATGGAATGTGGTCAATCCCATCATAATTGTGATCAATACATAAGCCTGCTGTTTTTATCTATTTATAGGAAACCACCTCACCTCATACCCATATCAATTATAAGCAACCAAGTGTAATTGATCAGTATTTTCATGATACATCCTTGAGATTATTCAATATTAATATCTTTTAAACCACATAGGTAAGCTTCATATGGGCACTCTCTCTCATCCGGTTCCGCTGTTTAGTATAAACATGCATGATTATGCTAAGAGTAGCTAAAATCACATAGCTTTTCCCATTTATCGGTTTCTCCTCACCTATAACCTTCATTTGTTAACAAGAAATAATATTTTTAAATCACGAACCACTAAATAACATTTAGTCAGAAAAGTAGCTCAAATGTATTTTTTAAAATAACGATGAATTGTTCTTCGTAAATGGTAATACACTAATGCTAACCCATTTTGTACAATATCCAACTGCTTTGATAGGTATCTAGCTACATAGAGTGATGATGTACATAGCAGGGCCTTGCTATAAGATATTTACAACTAATAAGATCAGACTGGATCTAACACCAAATCCATAAAAAAAAAGAAAAAAAAATGATGGATGTGTTCGGTATGTAGGCATTGAATTCAGGAATAATCATTTCATATCAATTTTTATGAAAATCCCAGCAGTGAAAAAAAATCTGAGATTCTAATTCTATTGTTTGATACTGTCCACCGCAATTGAGAACATGCTCACAACTATTCTTAATGTTCAACGAGAAAGGATAGCCAGGAGTGTGACTAGAATTCCCAACATGGACCAACTTGCTGTACTGGTGTCTATAAGCAACTCTTCACTTCATTGAATCTCGGCAACATCATGGGTCATGTAGGTCTATTTCTTTAACCATCCTGTTGTGGGGACATTTCAATAATGGGGATCAAACATGGGCTTAATTTGGGAAAAGGAAAGCTTTAGGCTTTCTAAGTACTGCTAGACCTACAAAATTGTAGCAGCCCAAACAGTTAGCAACAATTTACGGCCCAGCGGCTAAAACTTCTGTATCACTAGCACCTCATTGAATATACTCTTAATATCTTATATTAGATTTATGATCAGACAATCAGCTAGTAGCTCCACAGACTTGAATACTCTTGATCAAGACTAAAATAATCAAAAATCAACTTCTACTGAGTAACATTATTTTTTCAAGACCATTCTGAATTTATATTGAGACTGTTATTGGGCTTTTTCAGTCTTTCAGATATAAATTGCACCAAAAGTAGAGGTACCTATCAGCAAAACAAGTTTCAGAGCATCTGTAAGACACCTTCCAAGCTTCCTGCTTTTCTCTTTATTGTCTCCTGCCAAAAGGAATGAAGATAAAGATTTAGTCTAGCTGCAAAAAAGTAAAACCTACAAACATTAATAATCCATTGAAACAATATTAATTGACTAATATTCACTGTAAATGGGCTTAAGTAACTAGAAGAACAACATTAAGAAAATGAGCGCAGACAAGTTGTCACGAGTTACTTGATTCTTATAGACCAAAAAGTGTAAGCCCAGCTGATTCATTGATGAAATGTGAGGCTCAAATCGTGGTAATATTAAGAAATATAATTCCAGTATCATCAAAGAATATAGCCTTGCCTGAGCAAAACAGTATGAAATTGTAGAGCACGGATTATGGGTCAAAGGAGGAAAAAGATGAATTCGTTTTGCATCTGTAACCCAGTTCTATCATTTCTATGATGTCAAGTACGAATAATATGTATGCTGGCACATCCTTAGCTTTAGAGAGAAAAATATCAGAGGATTTGACCAATGGACATTCAGTCGGATGAATCGAAAAATAATTAAGCAGCAACAAATTAAGCTTTGTTCCAAAAATTTGGGGTCAGCTACATGAATCACTTTTGCCACTCCGTTTGGTTCATTGCTAGATCTATTCAAAGATCTAAGTAAACAAGCATAATTTGCATATTTTTGTCCATCACATGCATAGGTACCATCATGGTTCAAAAAAACTTTTTGAGGCTTACGCCTCAAATCCCGTCTCATGTGAGGCTATTGTAAAATGCCTCAAAACCCAACCTTTAAGGCCACTTGAGAGGCTTACACCTTGACTTGGCAAGGCTTATGCCTCAAACCAGCTAAGGTCACCCGTTTGCCTAGTATTTTTCAAAGATTTAGCCCTCGTTTGGCCTCCATTTTAATTAGATTTTGTTAAAAATGTATTTTGGAACAATAATTTTTTGGAGAATGTTCAGTTAAAAAAGTAGGAAAAGTCTTGGATATATGTGTAATATTATTCATGGCGTCGTTTCCTTTTTTAATGGGAAGGAGAATACATCATTGCAATTGAAATTTGCGGGTGATGACAAAGAATGAAAAGAAAGTTATAATGATGCTAATGATTCCTTAAAGATCATATTAATAGTGATGTAAGAAACTTTTTGAGTAGTCATAATTTTGGTTCATGATTATTAATTTGAAAACTTACTATTTTCTATTTTCTTGATCTATTTTATGTTTATTTGCAAGTTAGAATTTTTTGAATTTTGTTAATTAGCTTTCTTATGAATTTTTTGAAAGGGTTCATCGTATATTGCGAGTATATTTTAGTATTTTTATATTTTTATTAATTCTTTTATTATTCTATCTTGAGGCTTATACCTCGCCCCGATTAAGCCTTTTTAAACATTGGGTAGCATGCAGTGAAAAATACTAAGGAACAGTTCATGTAAGAATCTTGAGGGACGTCTGCTAAGCTACTCTTAATGGAGGAAAATAGAGAAGGAATGTAGCATCATCAAGAGAACAAGAAGAGGAGAGATAAACCTGATGCAGATCTTGCAAAGGTAGCATATGAACTTTCTTCGAATGGAAGAAACACCAGCCTAACCACTAAGCTCCCTGAAACACCAACCTGATTTATTTTAGCATACTCGGTAATTCTTTTGAGTTTCAAACTGAAAAGTGAATTACATGCTTAAAACACTTAAACTTGAGCCTCATATCAGACAATTGCACCTTTCTCACGGAAACGCACTATCTTGTGAAGCAATGTATTAACTATAAGAAAAAAGTATATTGATGAAATACCAACCTAGTTTCTCTACAACTCCATATACTGCTTGGTTATACGGTGTATCCAACCATACAAGGACCATCTTTTCTCCTTCCTGAAGAATCAACTTTCTAACGGATTGAAGAGTGAACAACTTACACATATTTGCTAGTGGCCTATCATAATCCATAAAGTTCCCTACACTGTGAATATCAGTTGTTTTTTCAGTAACATTTAAAGCTTAAAAAGAAGCATATTACTAAAAAGAAATTGATGATGTGGAAATTAAACTCCATCGCTATACGATAAGAACATCTGAGAAGGGGACCAAAGAAGACTTAAAATATCATGAAGGTTCACCAGGAATGAAAAAAAATCAACAAAAATTTTCTACACTGCTAATACTACAATGATCACAAAATAAGCACTTTTTCAAATTTTCTGATTGTAGTAAAATGTTTGTCTCATGTAAAGATGCAAAGGTAACAAGCAGAGGTTGAAAAAAGGTAATACCTGAAAGGAAAAAGGTCAAAAGTTTCAGATACACGAAAAAGAAGAAAATATCCCCAATAACCTAAGAATATTGACGCTCCATATGCAACTTGAGACAAGGCAAATACAATTTCTTTCTCCTGCAAATTTAACAGTAAATTTTCATATTAGGAAGCTGCTCTGATTGTTGTACAAATGTTGCACAAATAGAGATGTTGAAGGGAGATAAACCACAAGTGGCATGGAATCACAAATGGTCAAGAAGGATAGAAGCGTGCCCAGAATACATCAAACATAATAAATCGATTTCGTTAAAATCTCATTAAAAAAATCAGTCCATCATACAGTGGTAAAAAAACTCCAGACCAAAACTTGGGTAAATAAGGCTGCAAAATAACAGAGGATGAGCATGAAGAGAGGCTAAATCATGAGTACCACAAAAGAAGAATCAACACAAGGGAATAGAATCCTCCTTTCCAACATGAATAGAGAGTAGAATTCAAAACCAATCAGTAAAAGACATGAGAAACAAAGAAGAGAAGCATCTTCAAGGAGGATTTTCAATTAATTTTTTAGGACATGACTGTTATTAATTTTTTGTAAAATTCATCACTGATTGTCTCATTTCAATTTAGAAGGTCAAATACTGCTCCAAGCAATCCCATTAGTGCCCCCAGCTAATGACAAGTAATGTCACAATCTTTATCCAACCTCATGCCTCAACTTTAACAAGAACTCCTATGAAGTTTTGCCCATGCTTTAAAGCTCACAATACAGATTTGCTTGAAAACTAAATGTTACTAATGACAGTTCCAAAAGTCGCCACTACCCACAAAAGTTAAAATGAAAGTGTAAATCTTCTATTTACCATGTTAGATTGCTTCAGTATGAGGATATACGTCGTTATACAACGTGAAAGAGTAGCTGTACTTTCAACAACCAGCCGCAGTCTCAGAAGCAGCATGTTTTGAGACAAGATATAAAAGGGTTCCGCTAGTAGTTCAAGTATACATGCAAAACCTGCATATGAATGAACAAACCAGACATCAAGAGTCTTTATTGAAGGTTAAACATATAGGAAACATAACACCCTATGTATGAACAAGCATTACAACACAAGATATCAACATCTATTTGATGTGTGATGACACGAATATCGATCTCCACTTTGTTGTGCACTGAGGGAAACTACCTCAAAAACAAGTTCAATGCCACCCAGCATTGTGTCTTAGACTTGTAATACTTCTTACATCCCTCACATCCCTCCCACTCATTGGAATAAATTTTCTAGAATTGCATATGGTGCCTTCACACAGTTAGCCTGGCCCCTTGCAGTATGAAAATTTCTAATGTGGCTCTCTTTTTTCAGAATGTTGGTAGTTCTTATTTCCCTCCACTCCATATTTGTCTACAAGTTTAAAGCCAAAGATTTTTCCCGAGCAAGTGGACTGGCTCCAGCAGCATGGAACTGGATTTGAAAAGTTTGGTGTTTGACGTATTAGCATACCGTGAATCAAGATACCCTGGGCATAGGGACTAGAATAACTTAGTCCTTTCAACCAGAATACGTATACACATGCTGCAAGTGTAATAATTATTCCTAAAGGAAATGTCAGCCAGGCAACTTTCAAAAGTTTTGCTGTATTTTCTCTCGTTGTTGACGCATCATTACTGCAAGATATAACAAAATCATTTTTGAGATTCATACTTCGAAAATCAAAACGCATAAATGGTTTGTGACAGTTTTGCATTTTCCAAGACATCCACAGAAGATTATCAAAATATAATTACTAAAATGATAAGCAGGCACAGTTATTTAGATTGTTGAATATACATATGCACAATAACAACCACGTGTAGTTATGTATCTATGCATTATATATCAAGATAGACCACAACCAGCGTAAGATAAGGTAAATGAAAATTTGATGACAATATTGGAACCAGATCTGAAATTGAATACGAATCGAGAATCTTAAGTCTGTTTTAAATAGATAAAAAATAACTTCGTATATTTTAAGCATGTGACCTATGAAAATATATTAGATGAACAATTAGGATAGCAGCCAGAAAGCCAGAAACAACATGACAATGAATATATTGAACTCAACCAATAACTGAGTGAGTGAACGAAAGAAGAAACTTAAATCCAAGTAGTTAAACTAAGCCAGTGTTTGGACAAGTAGAATAATATACAAGGTATAGATACTCAAAATTTTGGGTCAAAAGAGATATTTGAAAATACCATCTTATAACTGCTCTCATGCATGCTCGCCGAAATCCTTCTCGACTAAGGAACAATACACAGGTGACAAACAGATGGAATTGCACAGCATACATCTGCATTATTATAGGAATGTGATGTGTTAGATGATGACAGGAAGTACAAACATAAGAAACAATCAAAGAAACTACATGAAAATCACATCATTTTATTACAATTGTTAAGTTATACTTCGAAAAAACAAAAACCATGGAAAATATAGTTTATTTTTAACACCTATGATCAAGCAACACACAATTAAAGAAGCATAGAAGCATACACAGGAGACTAACACTCTTCAGATGTTATTGAAGGCATTAGACAACCCTTTAACTGTACACAAATAAAAACCACAAGTCTAAATTTAAAACAAGTCTCTGATATTCCCCTAACAATGTCCGAAAATCCCATGACATGCTATATGGTCAAGCAACAAAGTCCGCAATGAAAATTCATTGTATACTACATACTTTTAAGAACGGAATTTCAAAATTAAATTTTTCTGAATTCCAACTAAGAGGCCCAAAAATATGTTAAATATGGAAATATGGTCTATCGTCCCCCAACATGTATTATTATATTAACTTTTTGATGCACCAAATCATCCAAAATTTACGTTTTTCCTCTCTTATTTTTCCAAATTTACTTCTACCATCTCAATACAAACTGGAAAACTTTCAAAAAAAAAAAAAAACGCTGCTTAAAGAGGAAAAAAAAACAATTACCGCATATTCTTCTTCAGTGAGGTGCCTGACAATCCACGAATTAAATATGAAAGGGATTCCTCTTGACAATAACTGCGTAGCTATACACACACATATTTTAACACATTAATTTAGACAGAGAAAATTTAGGCATAAATTCGGTCATATAATTGCAGAGAGCTAACAAAAATAACTAACCAAATAAGTATTTAAAAGTGTGAGATAGATTAGTAGCCCTGTCTCCATGTGAATCCTTTGAGCTCGACTCATCTGAAACAATTTTCTTCATTTTTGGGATTTCTTTTACGTATCTTCACTTGGTAGCTGAGGGCGGAAAGTGGAAAATCACATAAAGATCCCTGAATGTTTACTTTAATTATATATTAACCCCGAAGATTGGAAAAACATTGAAATTTCTCGATGGGTAAAATTGAGTTAATTTTGCAAATTGTCGCTGAAGTTCAAAAAAAAAAATCAAAGCAGTCTTTAAAGGAGTTAAATGTTTCATTAGCCATTGAACTTTGCACCAAGTCGGGACCTACCCACTGAACTTTCAAACTTGTCCCACTGGACTGAACCTTAATCCGTTACTACTCATTACTCACCGGCTGAAATCTGTTAAGTGACGTGTCTACTTGGCAGACGGAAAGTCTAGCTGGCCAGTTAAATCAGTCCAAGTGTTTAATGTTTTGCCGATCAGTGTTCACATTAGCATCTACAAACACGCCTTTGCCAAATTGATTCACGCATTCCACTTTCATTAAAACCCAATTCTGCTTCAGGTTATCTCCTCAAAAATCAAGCTGTTCCGTGAAATTGAAGCTCAAGAACCCTATGTACAAATCAATAACCATCTTTTAGCATTTCATTTCCCAAATCTTACGAGAAGTCTACGTGTTCTGAAAATACATTCAATTCTTCTGGGAATTACAGAACAAAGAAAGAAAAGAAAAGGGAAAGTGTACAAGCAGCTTCATTAATATAGCTATGAAGAGAAGCTAGAAAATTCTAATTACATACACAAAATTCAGACCCAATCAGCGTCTTCTCACCGTCTCGATACATGAAAATAGTGTAAAAAATTGTTTTAGAATTACCTTCAAGATCAAGAGGTCCCTCCATGTGCACGCCTTCCTCGGTTCAACATGGGGCCTTCGATAGTGGGGTAGTATCGATTGGGGGGTTAGGGTTTGGAACAAGCTTGGGGCATGCGAGATTTCGGGTTTGGATCAATTTGTCTGAGTTAATGGATTTCTTGTAAGTCAAATGGATTTATAATGGAGGAAGAAGACGTGTTTGGAAAAGAAGCAAGCCATTATTTTCCCTGGAAAATGAAAAAGAAATTCCAACTTTTATTTTTGTCTTATTTGATACACTTTTTTTTTTTCATAGAATTCATTTTCTTGGATTTTCCTTGGTTTTGTGGAAAATCAATTTCCACTTTTCCAACTTTTTTTTTTATTATTTGCAATTGGAAATATTTTTAGACACAATAGTAAAAAAATTTATCACTTTTATTGATAATTTTCATACAAAACAAAGTTAAACGAATGATATTCGATATGGTAATTTTTTTTTTTTTTTTTTGCAATTGGAATAAATTTAAAAATTTATCACTTTTATTGACAATTTTCATGTAAAACAAAACCAAACTAATGGTATCCGATACGGTAATTTTTTTTTCAAATTTTTTTAGGCAATTGGAATAAATTCTAGACCCAATGATAAAAAAAATTATCACTTAAATGGACAATTTTCATGAAAAACGGAGCTAAACGGATACCAAACTTTTAACATTTTTCGGGTGGAAAATTATACTAATCAAACACAATTAATTACAATTCCCAATAAAACAAATTTTAGACTATTCAATTCTCTATAATTCATTTTTTTCCCACACAAATTCCACAATTGCAATCAAACGGACCTAATAGATTTTGAGTTTCAATTTGTCTCTAAAGTAAAAGGCATGTTTGGCTTTTGCTGACTTGGCATTGAAGCGGCACGTGACTTTATATTTAACGTGTCACGTGACATTTCTGTGATCCACGTTGGCAAGTTTACTAACGGATTCCATTCCGTGGCCAATGAAGTTTGATGGAGCAAAGTTTAGTGGCTAATTGGACAATTGATGAAGTTCAGTGGGTAAGTCGCGACATGGTGCAAAAATCAATGACCAATGAAATATTTAACTCGTCTTTAAAGTATTGAGTTAATTTTGCAAATACTCGTTAAAGTTAATTATTCACTTTGTTAGCATGAGTGACTCCATATTTGACATAGCAACCATTAATCCGAAAGTTGATTAACACTGATTCCTTCCTAATTATCTCCAATTTCACATTTGTTCTTTCGAGATGATTTTATTGTTTATAAATAGTAAAAAAATAAGGTCAACGTTAGACTTAGAGGGAGCAATTTGAATTTTTTGGCTGTCATCATTTATTTGGATTAATCTACGATTTTTGGTCAAAATGAAATTTATATCCTTTTAAAATATTTCTTAAACATTGTCGTTCAATTTTGTTGCATGTATTGTTCTTTTATTAAAATACATTTTTGAACAGTGATTTGACCTCGTTGCAATCACATATTTTTGAATAATATAATATTACACGAAAATTCAATTTTTTCCTTATTTGTTAACCACACATTTTCCATAATAGCACTATTGTAAAATGCATTTTTTTGTAAAAATTGGGCTCAAACAAGCCCTAAAATGTTGTCTGAAAAATATAAGCAAGTTAAAGTAATTCTTAACAATATCAAAATTATTATCAATATTTAGATTGTCTAAATGAATTAAATACATTTTTGATTTTTCTTTGTTAATCGAGAATGTTAAACAATTTTAATTCGTGCAAAGGTGAGAGATAAATTGGTAACACATTGGATAATGGCAACATTATGCCCATGTTTCAGCCTCATGTTTCCTCATTTATTTTTCTACAGTACTCATTTTTCAATCATACATTTTTCAAATAAAATAATATTACACACAAATCTAAAAAATTTCATCACTTTTCCACCACACATTCTCCCATCAATCACTATTCAAAAACTATTTCTTCTTAAAAAATGGGGGCCAAACCCAAGCTATATAGACTTCAAATTTTGAACATGTTGGGTATTTTAGTGATGCACAAATAACTCCTAGGTAATGATGAAAAATCGTGGCCCGTTTAACTTCATAGGCTATAAGTCCAGGATTGAAGAATATTGAAGTTCACACCACAAACGATGTAGCCCAAATTTTATTGGATATTTAGAGAAAATCAGCTCATTGTGCTAGATGCTCAATACCCAATTAAGGAAATAATTTTGAAGTGAAAACCCTATCTCTTATCTCCTTCACGGTTTGAAACTCCTCATATCTCTTATCTTCTTCAAGTTTTGAAAGTGTTATCATTATCTTTGAACTCTATCTTGAAGAGATTTTCCTGAAATTCGTTTGTGATTTCTTACCTATAAAAGGGAGTCCTTGGCCCTCATTTAATTACACCAAAAGAAGAAGAAAATCGTCTCTTCTTCTTCCCTCTGCCTTCGTGGTCTTCTTGTCTTTGTGTGCAATTCCATCTGTTTCGAATTATCCAATATTAGTGTTACATTTGTGGTGTTGGATTGAAGATTTTCTGAGCCTAAGAAAGGGGAAATTTATTGTTTTTATTGTTCTTCAATGTTTGATTATTTAATTTGATTTCTTCTCATTGTTTAAACTAATTACTTTGATTTGTTTAATTGTAGGAGAAATTAATATCAACAATTGGTATAAAAGCTTGGTGGTGATCAAAATTTGAAGAAAAATCTGAAGTCGAGCAGAAACGGGAAGAACAGAAAATCGGACAATGAAATTTTTGAAAAATCGGACATGCAAATCCACTTTCCGGACAAATGGCTTACCTGAAGAAGAAACGGAGGCCAGATTCGGACTCAGCAGGCGGAGGCGTAGCTGACTGAGTGGCACGTGAAATCCGACGACGGCGCGTGGAGGTGAATCTGACAAAGGTTTCTTCAGAAAGAATTTTTATTTTGATATTTCTAACATTCGTGTGTTGTTTGTTTTTCATTTCAGGTACTGTAGTGAAAGTTGGACAATTTTGCCCTTGGTGGGTCGACGGTCAGAATTGCCATATACATTTACTGAATTACTTTAGGCCAAAAATTGGGGCCCTAAAGTAGTAAATTCACATCCCTCGTAATTTACTAACTCAGATAGGTCCGCGCTGGTAAATTGGCTGAAACCTTTACATTATCGCACTAGCAGATCATCGTGTGGGGTGATTATTAGGACTGGGGGTTGCCATTGCTTGGTAACCATTGCTTGTTGGTAGAACCTAGGATTATTTGTCATTCTTTGTTTAATTTCTAAGTGAAATTACTTATTGTCTCTAGATTTATTTGTTGAACGTTGTTATCTCATATTATTTTAGACTTGTAGCCAGACTCCTATTCTAATTTATTCCATTGACCTGAGAACGCGATTCTCGCAGAATCCTAGGGTTCTAGAATAGCGTATTATTGTGAAACCATATGAATTTTGTTACTTTGTGTAATTTGTGTGACATGTAACTTTTATATACCTGAGTTTGTGATCTATGCATTTTTTGGTAAAATGTTGACACATCACTTTGAGTTGAGTGTTTTTAATGGTAAATGAGATTTTTCCATTTGGCAACAAAAAATGAAAGGTATTCTTGTTCAACAAAAGGTTTCTAAAGCTATTGATGGTTCTTTTCCTGCAAACTTGACTGCTGACGAAAAAGAAAATTTGGATGAATTGGCTTATACTTCTACCACTTTACATTTGTCTGATGTTGTATTAAGAAAAGTTGAAAAATTAAAAACTGCTCAAGAACTTTGAGAAAAATTGGAGGAACTTTATGTGTCAAAGTCCACTCCAAACAAACTTTTTCTACTTGAAAGTTTTTTTAGCTTCAAAATCGATTCTTCTAAAGATATGGATGACAATTTGGATATTTTCAATAAACTCGTGCAAGATATCACTAACTGTTGTGAAAAAATATCTGAAAAATATAAGACTATCATTTTGTTAAATGTTATCCCTGACACTTATAGAGAAGTTAAAAATGCTATTAAATATGAGAGAGATACTTTAACTCCTGAAATTGTCATAAACTCGTTAAGAAGTAAAGATATGGAAATGCAAGCCGAAAGAGTCGAGATAAAAAGTGGAGAGGTTCATATGATAAGAGGAATGTCTCAATCTAAAACTCGTGATAACCAAAGTGGATATGCATCTCGTAAGAAAAAAAACTAGAAGTCTAACTAGGTCAAAAAATTAAAGTAAAAGGTAGAAAATGCTATGGGTGCGGTAAAATTTGACATTTTATTAAAGACTGTTATATTGAGAAAAACAAACAAAAAAAAAGGTTTACGATGAGGTTAATGTTGTTACTTCTTCTGATGAATGCTGTGAAGTCTATGTGTTATTGAAGTCAGAACTTATTGAAATAAATCTGACTGTGAAATCACATCTGCATGAATGGATACTTGATTCTGGTGCATTTTTCCATGTTTCATCACATAAAGATTGGTTTGAAAATTTGCATGAATATGAAAGTGGTCATGCTATTTTATGTAATAACGATGCATATAAAATTATTGAAATTGGTGATATCACGTTAAAATTTGACACTGGTTATGTGCTTAAATTACATGGACTCAAATATATTCCTGAAATGGCTAGGAATCTTATCTCTGTAGGAGCATTAGAAACTGATGATTTTACTAGTAAAATTGGAAACCACATGCTTAAGATGATAAAAGGGTGTTCTTGTCACATGTAAAGAAACCAAAATAAACGATATTTATGTGACTATTGCTGAAATTATTAAAAATTCACCTTTCTCTATAAATTTGACCAACACTGATGATACACACAAGTGGCACAATAGATTACCTCATATAAGTATTAAAGGACTTAAACTGCTAAATGATAAGTGTATTTGGAAAAGACCGTATGTCATGCCTTTCTGTGATCACTGTGTCCTTAGTAAATATCATAAATTGTCTTTCTCATCTGGCATACACAAAAGTGCTAAAGTTTTAGAATATATTCATACTGATTTATGGGGGCCTGCTACTACACCTATAATGGGTGATAATAGATATTTTTGTCTATAATTGATGATTATTCTCGTAAGGTGTGGGTTTATCTGTTAAAAGATAAAAGTGAAACCTTTAAAATCTTCAAAATATGAAAATTGCAAGTTGAAACTCAAACTGGCAAAAAGATAAAATATCTAAGAACTGATAATGACCTAAAATTTTGTAATAATGATTTTGATAATGTGTGAAGAATGTGGAATCACTAGAGATAAAATTGTTCCTTATACACCTCAACAAAAAGAGGTGGCTGAACGTATGAATCGTACTTTACTTGGTAAAGTTAGATGTATGATATCGAGTTCTGGTATTCCTAAATCTTTTTGGGGTGAAATTGTTGACTGCATGTTATTTGATTAATAGGACACCCTCTATTGTATTAAATGGTGATACTCCGCATGAAAAATTGTATGGTAAATGTGCTAACTATACTGTGTTAAAAACTTTTGGTTGTGCCGTTTTCTCTCATCAAAATGAGGGAAAATCAGAACCTAGAGCTAGGAAATGTATTTTTTTAGGATACCCTGAAGGTATTAAATGGTATAGGCTTTGGGATAGAAGTCAAACTGGAGTTAAGATCATCATAAGTCGTGATGTTACATTTAATGAATCTGAAATGTCGTGTCTAAAATCAAAAAGTGACACCTTGAGAGAAAAACAGCAAGAAAACACTAGTGACGAATCCCAAGTGGATTTAAGGCATTTGAGTGTTCAAACCCCCACCAACTCAATTGAGGTGGAGCATCAAAATCATGAATTAGAAGATAATCAGAGTGAAAATATTGAGAGAGATGAGGTTATAGAGGAATATTAAGAAGAACAAAATCCTTTGTCTAATTACCAGTTAGCTAGAGACAGAATTATGAGAACATATATGGTGTCTCAATGGTTGGTGTCTGATTTTGAACTTTCATTTGCTAGTTATGAAGAACTAGTTGATAGGGAACTAAACACGTATGAAGAAGCCTTGAGGAGTGAACAATCTGATGATTGGGTGAAAGCAATAAAAGAAGAGATAAATTCCCTCGATAAAAACCAAACATGGGAGTTAGTCCCAAGACCAAAAGACAAGTCTATTGTTGGGTGTAAATTGGCTTTTAGAATTAAGGAGGGAATCACCAAATGAGAGACTTTAAGGTTTAAGGCTATACTTGTGGCCAAAGGTTACACACAAAAGGAAAGGGTAGATTATAACGAAATCTTTTTTCCAGTTGTTAAGTATACCACTATTAGGACTATGCTTGCATTACTTGCACATTTTAATTGGGAACTTGAACAATTTGATGTTAAAACTGTTTTTCTGCATGGTGAACTTGATGAAAAGATTTTTATGCATCAACCTAAGGGTTTTGGAAATAGACAAAAACCTGATCATGAGTGTTTTCTTAAATGCTCTCTATATGGCATAAAACAATCTCCTAGACAATGGTATAAATGTTTTGATTCGTTTGTTCAAACTATTGGTTTTAAAAGGAGTAAATTTGATCATTGCTTATACTATCAAGGAAATGCAAATGATAATAACTGTGTGTTTTTGTTGCTATACGTAGATGATATGCTTTTGATTGGTCCTAACTTGAAACTATTAAATGATATAAAAACTACTTTGAATAATGAATTTGATATGAAAGACCTAGGTAATACTAAAAGAATCTTAGGCATGAAAATTCAAAAAGATAGATCTAATTCATTTTTGTTTTACATCAGACCCCATATATCATGAAAATTTTGAAAAAACTTGGCATGAATGAATGTAAACTTGTTACATTGTCTTTAGCTAATCATCTTGTATTATCTAAAGAACAATCCCTGAAAATGAAGAGGAAGAGGAATATATGAAAAAGATTTCATATTCCAACGCCATTGGTTCTGTTATGTATCTTATGGTGTGTACTAAACCCGACTTAGCATATACTGTTAGTACACTTAGCAGATATATGTCCAACCCTGGTCCCAAACATTGGGAAGCTTTAAAATGGTTGTTTAAATATTTGAAAGGAACATGCAATACTGGCCTAATATATAAGTTTAGTACTGAAGGTGTAAAATTGAAAGGCTTTACTGATGCTAATTATGCTGGTGATAGAGATAATAGAAATCTACGTCTTCCTACGTATTTACTTTGTGTAATTCATGTGTTAGTTGGAAATCACAACTTCAACATGTTGTTGCACTATCCACTACTGAATCTGAATATATTGCTGCTACTGAGCTTTTAAAGAATCTTTGTGGTTTAAAGGTGTATTAAATGAATTTGGTGTTTTTAATAACATTGTGACAATATATTATGATTGTCAATCTGTTATTCACCTCTGCAAAAATCCTGTCTTTCATGAACGTACTAAGCATGTAGATGTTAGATTGCATTTCATTAGAGATATGGTTTCTCAAGAACAGGTAAAATTTGAGAAAATCCTTTCAGAATATAATCATCCAGACATGGGAACTAAGATACTCCCATTGGTAAAGTTTAGAAGCTGTCTTGATCTTCTAAACATCTGTACAAACTTGTAAGTTTCTTTCCTTAAGTTATTTGTTATTTTATCTAACTTGCATGTTGTTTGGCATCAAGGTGGAGGTTGTTGGGTATTTTAATAATACCCAAATAACACCTAAGTAATGATGAAAAATCGTGACCCGTTTAACTTCATAGGCTATAAGCCCAGGATTGAAGAATATTGAAGTTCATACCACAAACGATGTAGCCCAAATCTTATTGGGTATTTAGAGAAAATCAGCCCACTGGGCTAGATGCTCAATACCCAATTAAGGAAATAATTTTGAAGTGGAAATCCTATCTCTTATCTCCTTCACGGTTTGAAACTCTTCCTATCTCTTATCTTCTTCAAGCTTTGAAAGTGTTATCATTATCTTTGAACTCTATCTTGAAAAGATTTTCCTGGAATTCGTTTGTGATTTCTTGCCTATAAAAGGGAGTCCTTGGCCCTCATTTAATTACACCAAAAGAAGAAGAAAACCGTCTCTTTTTCTTCCATGTGCCTTCGTGGTCTTCTTGCCTTTGTGTGCAATTCATTCTGCTTCGAATTATCCAAGATTGGTGTTACCTTTGTGGTATTGGATTGAAGATTTTCTGAGTCTAAAAAAGGAAAAATTAATTGTTCTTATTGTTTTTCAATTTTTGATTCTTTAATTTGATTTCTTCTCATTGTTTACACTAATTACTTTGATTTGTTCAATTGTAGGAGAAATTAATATCTACAGAACAAATGTAGTAAAAGTAAAGATCAAGGACGAGTAATTTGCAACAGTTAGTTTGTAATTTCCTGGAGCCAGAGGCGAACAAACATTGCAGAACCTACCTCCACCGCCGCCTCCAGTTAGTAGAAGTAGAAATGTCAGGGGACGAAACAAGAAAGAAAAGAAGATACAAAGCGAGACAAAAATTATCGGGTAGATGGACAACATGAATAAAGGATAAGAGAGCTTGGTTTGGAACATTTGACACTGCTCAGGCTGCCGCAACCAAGTTTAGAGGTAACATAGCAAAACTAAAATTTCCCCAAAAAATATCATAAACTTGCCGCCGACTTTCTTCCCCGACGGTCCATCTCCACCAACAATAATTAATTTTTCAGTGTGTATAATATATACAGCAACAAGAAGTGATCTACAACTGTAATTTTGTACAATTTTTTTCCAAAGAGAGAGAAGAGAAGAAATATTACAGAACCTACCGCTGCAGCCAGACGCCACCGAGCAAAAACTCCACAAACAAAAATGTGTGACAAAGAAAAAAAAGATAGAAGAACAAGATACATCGAAGTGAGACAGACGCCATTGGGTAGATGGTCTGCAAATATAAAGGATTCGCATAGAACTACCGCCAATGTTTGGTTGGGTACATTTAACAATGCTGAGGCCCCCGCTAGGGCATACGATGAGGCTGCCTTGAGGTTTAGATGCAACAAAGCCAAACTCAATTTCCTTGACAATAAACTTGACGTCGCCCCAGGCTTCTCAATCCCCACAATTGCCCATTTCTACTCCTCCATCACCGCCAACTGCCGCCAAGTTTATAGGCAACTCAACAAAACTCAATTTTCCCTGAAAATATCATAAATTTGCTGCGGACCCAGGTTCTGCAATTTCCCTAATATCAGATGGCTTATATAACGTCTTTCTCATTTTATTATGGGATAACATTTTGGTTGCACACTGGTTCTTCACTGTTGATGAATTGAATGAGGTCAACTAAAGACTCGAGCTGTAAGCGGAATACACTTCCAACTTGTACAAAACCGGTCTCAGTCAATCTAAACGAACACCAACCAAATGAGGCTCAACCCACAACCAATACTTCACTTCGGTTGCCGCCATACCAACACCCACAAAGGATAAAATATGAAGGTAGCAATATCACAAAGGTAGGAACAAAAAGGGAGCAATGGTTGAACTTTAACATCGAATATCAACCAAGACGGTCGCCTCTCTATTCTTCTCTCTATTGCAAACCGCAAAGGAAACGGCACAATTTAGGCCAACGCACATGGGCCGTCCTCAAGTGAATTGGATCATGAGCAACCTTAATAAACTAACTTGCTTCTAATGGCCCAATTTGTTTCCGGGTCTATAGTGTCGATTAAATTATCCCAACATCATTTTAAAATCATCGTCCAAATTTATTGGGTATCAAAACTGAACATGAGCTATCCATGACTATTTACCCCTTCTCCATCTCTTTGTTGCACTTTACGCACCATTAACAAATTAAGCAACAAAGAATGAAAGAACCATGCATGGAAGAATCTATACTTGGAAGTAGAATTACTCATTTGCCGTCCTTGCATTTCCTGCTGTTGTTTATTGATGCACAGTTGTTGTTCATGAATTTCTGATGAGTTGTACACTCCCTTCATTTTACGAACCCGGCCAGCTTCAAAGAGAGAGTAATATGGTGCCTTCAAGAGAAATAGTGAATAATGGACTTAACTGATCATGGCTAATAAGACTTTAGGACAACATTTTACATGACTTTCAAGGCCATTGATTTTTAATCATTATTTAGTTGTCTTATTATATACGTTCTCAAGGAAAATTATTCAACAAAGTGAAGCTACTTACAACAGTTATTTTGTATAATGTTTTATTCTAACAGAGCGAGAGACAGGAACAAATATTGCAAAACCTACAGATGCCTGCTGCCACCGTGACGCAGAACGAAAGTTCTAGAGTTTACTAGCGTAATCCCCGAAAAAGAAAATTATAATTCTCACAAAAATAATCTCAAAAAAGGAAATTGTGTTATTCAAGAAAATAAGGAGCCTGTAAATAGTCTCCGAAAATCCTAATTTAATTACAATTTTCAATAAAATAAATTTTAGGCAATTCAATTCCCTATAATTCTTTTTTTTCCACACAAATTTCACCATTACAATCAAACAGACCAAATAGATTTTGAGTTTCAATTTGTCTCTAAAGTAAAAGGCATGTTTGGCTCTTGTTGACTTGGCATTGACACATGAATTTATATTTAACGTGTCACGTCACATTTCCGTGATCCACGTAGGCAAGTCTACTAACGGATTCCATCCGGTGGCCAATGAAGTTGGATGGAGCAAAGTTCAGTGGCTAATTGGACAATTGATGAATTTCAGTGGATAAGTCGCGATATGATGCAAAGTTCAATGGCCAATAAAATATTTAACTCGTCTTTAAAGTATTGAGTTAATTTTGCAAATACTCGCTAAAGTTAATTATTCACTTTGTTAGGATGGGTGACTCCATATTTGACATAGCAACCATTAAATCCGAAAGTTGATTAACACTGATTCCTTCCAAATTATCTCCAATTTCACATTTGTTTTCTTTCGAGATGATTTTATTGTTTATAAATGGTAAAAAAATAAGGTCAACGTTAGACTTAGAGGGGGCAATTTGAATTTTTTGTCTACGAGTGGATTAAAACATTTGCACTATCATCATTTCTTTGGATTAATCTACGATTTTTGGTCAAAATGAAATTTATATCCTTTTAAAATATTTCTTAAACATTGTCGTTCAGTTTTATTGCATGTATCGTTCTTTTATTAAAATACATTCTTAAACGGTGATTTGACCTCGTTGCAATCACACATTTTTAAATAATATAATATTACACGAAAATTCAAATTTTTTCCTTATTTATTAACCACATATTCTCCATAATATCATTATTGTAAAATGCATTTTTTTGTAAAAATTGGGCTCAAACAAGCCCTAAAATGTTGTCTAAAAATATAAGCAAGTTAAAGTAATTATTAACAATATCAAAATTATTATCAACATTTAGATTGTCTAAATGAATTAAATATATTTTCGATTTTTCTTTGTTAATCGAGAATGTTAAAACAATTTTAATTCGTGCAAAGGTAAGAGATAAATTGGTAACACATTGGACAATGGCAACATTTTATAGACTTCAAATGTTGAACAAATGTAGTAATAGTAAAGAACAAGGAGGAGTAATTTGCAATGGTTTGTAAATTTCTCGGAGCCAGAGGCGAACAAACATTGTAGAACCTACCTCCACCGCCGCCTCCAGTTAGTAGAGGTAGAAACGTCAGGGGACGAAACAAGAGAGAAAAGAAGATACAGAGCGAGACAGAAATTATCGGGTAGTTGGACAACAAAAATAAAGGATAAGAGAGCTTGGTTCGGAACATTTGACATTGCTGAGGCCGCTGAAGCCAGGTTTAGAGGTAACATAGCAAAACTAAAATTTCCCCAAAAAATATCACAAACTTGCCGCCGGCCCTCTTCCCCGACGGTTCATCTCCACTAACAATAATTAATTTTTCAATGTGTATAATATATACAGCAACAAGAAGTGATCTACAACAGTAATTTTGTACAATCTTTTTTCCCATAGCGAGAGAAGAGAAGAAATATTGTAGAACCTACCGCTGCAGCCAGACGTCGCCGAACAAAAACTCCACAAACAGAAATGTGTGACAAAGAAAAAAAGATAGAAGAACAAGATACATAGGAGTGAGACAGACGCCATTGGGCATATCGTCTGCAAATATAAAGGATTCACATAGAACTACCGCCAATGTTTGGTTGGGTACAGAGACGGAGTTTCATGGACCGCATGTTTGGCTTCGAAGGTACTATGCCTCAAGGCCGCCTTCCCCTCATTCTGAGGCCGACGCTGGAACAAATGGCACGTACGCACGTTATGAGTAGGATGTTAGGGAGAATATCTGCATATGATCATATTATTAGTGCACTTTTTGGTAAAATAGGCCTCACGTCTAGTTGTTAGCGTGATTGCCGTGTCGAATGGGGAGATAAGTATTCTCACTACGTGACACGGAGATAGGGGAGGGGAGACCGCCCCCAACATTGTCCGCTGGTCCATTATTCCTAGTTAATTTGTAATGTATTTTTCAGTTTCGCCCCCGCAAAATTTTGAAATTTTTTTTTTTCCATTAATAAATATTGACCCAATAACTTACACTTTAAAATTCAATCATACAAAAATCTTAAATAAATAAATAGCCCAAATCCAATCCAAAAGCAAAGGACCCATTTATGAATTAATTACCCAAAAGCATACCCACAAGCCACAACCCACAAAATGTAATCCCGACTACAAACACCCCTCATTCTTCCTCAAATCTCTTCTCTGCGTGACATGCGATTGAATTGAACATTGAATGCAGTACTGATTTGAATTATATTGTGAGTAGTGGGTATTGCAATTAATTTGAATTACTGGATGTACTTTAGCTAACAGGAGTGAAGTTGATGGTGTTTATGATGACATGATATCTTTTTAAGTTCGTGTTTATTCTACATTTAATGAGAGATATCTTGGAATTTATAATGTTCTTTGTCAAGCATTACAATTTAGATCTCAAGATATATCGGATGCAATGGAATTGGTGTTAATGACGAAAATCCAATTTCAAAACTATAGAGAAGATGGATGGGATGGATTGTTGAACAATATCAAGTCATTTTGTACTTCAAGAAATATAGACATTCCTGATATGGCTACTTTATATAGAGCATGTCGAGGGAGGACTTTTAAGCAAAAAGATCCTATCACTTTGCAACATCATTACAAAATTGACTTGTTTCTTGCAATAGTTTATTTTCAAGTTCGGGAGTTAAGAGATAGATTTAAGGAAGATGTGATGGAATTGCTTATTCTTAGCTCATCATTAGATCCTAGAGACAGCTACAAGGCTTTTGATGTTCAGAATATTTGTAAGCTTGCAGATAAATTTTATCCCACTGACTTTACAGATCAAGAGAAGTTGCATTTGAAAGATCAATTGGAGTTATATCAAATTGAAGTTCAGCGTAACTCTCAATTTAAAAATTTGACAACATTTCCGGATGTGTGCCAACTGTTCGCATTGACAAAAAATCAATGAGTTATAATCTTGTTGATAGATTGATTCATCTCTTGACTCTTCCAGTTTCAACAANAAAATCAATGAGTTATAATCTTGTTGATAGATTGATTCATCTCTTGACTCTTCCAGTTTCAACAACAACTACAGAACGTGCATTTTCAGCTATGATTGTCATTAAGACAAGGTTGCGTAATAAAATGGAAGATGATTTTTTGTCCAGTACCATGCTCGTGCATATAGAGAAGGAGATTGTTGATATTTTTCCATTAGATTCTCTTATTGACGAGTTTGAAATGATGAGGACAAGGAGTGACCAATTTCGGATGTCCAAGCCATCTCTACCATCTGTTATATAGATAAGCAGTTTACTTTTTGTCTTTTTGCTGTCCATCTAACGTTCATGTTTTCAACTTGTATAGCGTTAGACACATAGATTGACATTAATTTTGTATCGACAAACTGATTATTTTTTTGGTCAATCACCTATTTTGGTACTCAAAATCGTCGTTTTCAATCCTCTTAATAAAAAAAAATATTCGGGGGCGAACCCGAGAGGAGGGCCCACCCTTCGTATTTTTGCCCCCGCAAAATTGAAATCCTGACTACATCCCTGATTGGGTACATTTAACAATGCTGAGGCCGCCACTAGAGCATACGATGAGGTCGCCTTGAGGTTTAGAGGCAACAAAGCCAAACTCAATTTCCCTGACAATGAACTTGACGTTGCCCCAGGCTTCTCAATCCTCCCAGTTGCCCATTTCTACTCCTCCATCACCGCCAATCGCCGCCAGGTTTATAGGTAACTCAACAAAACTCAATTTTTCCCTGAAAATATCATAAAATTGCTGCGGACCCAAGTTCTACAATTTCCCCAATATCATATGGCTTATATCACGTCTGTCTCATTTTATTATGGGGCAACATTTTGGTTGCACACTGGTTCTTCACTGTTGATGAATTGAATGAGGTCAATTAAAGACTCGAGCTGTAAGCGGAATACACTTCCAACTTGTACAAAACCGATCTCAGTCAATCCAAACGAACACCAACCAAATGAGGCTCATCCAACAACCAATACTTCACTTCGGTTACCACCATACCAACACCCACAAAGGATAAAATATGGAGGTAGCAATATCACAAAGGTAGGAAGAAAAAGGGAGCGATGGTTGAACTTTAACACCAAATATCAACCAAGACGGCTGCCTCTCTATTCTTCTCTCTATTGCAAACCACAAACCACAAAGAAAACGGCACAATTTAGGCCAACACACATGGGCCGTCCTCAAGGGAATTGGATCATGAGCAACCTTAATAAACTAACTTGCTTCTAATGGCCCAATTTGTTTCCGGGTCTATGGTATCGATTAAATTATCCCAACATCGTTTTAACATCATCATCCAAATTTATTGGGTATCAAAATCGAACATAAGCTATCCATGACTATTTACCCATTCTCCATCTCTTTGTTGCACTTTATGCACCATTAACAAATTAAGCAACAAAGAATGAAAGAACCATGCATGGAAGAATCTGTACTTGGAAGTAGAATTACTCATTTGCCGTCCTTGCATTTCTTGCTGTTGTTTATTGATGCACAGTTGTTGTTCATGAATTTCTGATGAGTTGTACACTCCCTTCATTCTACGAACCCGACCAGCTTCAAAGAGAGAGTAATATGGTGCCTTCAAGAGAAATAGTAAATAATGGACTTAACTGATCCTGGCTAATGAGACTTTAGGACAGCATTTTACATGACTTTCGAGGCCATTGATTTTTAATCATTATTTAGTTGTGTTATTATATACGTTCTCAAGGAAAATTATTCAGCAAAGTGAAGCTACTTACAACAGTTATTTTGTATAATGTTTTATTCCAACAGAGCGAGAGACGGGAACAAATATTGCAAAACCTACAGATGCCTGCTACCACCGTGACGCAGAACGGAAGTTTTAGGGTTTACTAGCGTAATCCCCGATAAAGAAAATTATAATACTCACGAAAATTAATCTCAAAAAATGGAANAATCCCCGATAAAGAAAATTATAATTCTCTTGAAAATAATCTCAAAAAAAGGGAATTGTGTTATTCAAGAAAATAAAGAACCTTTAAATAGTCTCCGAAAATTCTAATTTAAGCAAAAGACCAAAATATACATCCACTTAATTAAAATAATTAAAATGCGAAAACTTAAATGGCATGGTAGACTACCTTAAACTATAAATTTGAAGCTGAAAATGATATCAACTGGGGAACCTCGGGTTGAGACGTTGTAGAGCGCTGTGAGACGTTTTCGAAAACATATTATAATAATCATTCTGACACTGGTGTAAAGAGTTATGTCCGCTTCTTCGAGACAGCTCGTTTTGTCAATTTTTCGGTCTAATTCTTCTTCGAACTCTAACGCCAATTATCCTATATCATACCACCAAGCAAAAACGCCAGAAACACAAAAGTATGTACCTTCACACGAAGAAACAAGAGAGAGAAGAAGATTCAGAGGAGTTAGACAAACGCCAATGGGCAGATGGTCAGCAAATATAAAGGATCCATAAAGAACTACCTCCAGTATTTGGAACATTTAACACAGTCGAGGCTGCTGCCAGAGCATATGAAGAGGCCGCCTTGAGGTTCAGAGGCAACAAAACAATACTAATTTCTCTGACAATGTCATAAACTCGATACTACCCCCATTACTGCCAATTGCTGCCACCTCTCCACCATTGGCTCCACCGACATGCCATATACTCTACACCATCCCCATCACTGCCAATTGCTGCCACATCTCCACAGTCGACTCCACCAGCAGTCTCACAACCCACCCAATTGGCCATTTCTTTTGCCCCGTCAACACCATCTATTGCCACTCCTTCGCAGTTGACTCACAAGTATTCTCACAATCCACCCAGTTGGCCATTTCTACCGATCCACCACCACTACCCTCCACTGCAGCTTCGCCATTGATCGCCTCATCTGCACCAGCACTTTTGCAAACACGTGGTGGAAAGATTAGTTAGGATATTCATTTACAAAGGGCAGTAGCTATGTTGGATGAAATGTTCTATGCTTCATCCAGCTTAGCTACGCAGGATTCACCTTCTGACTATTCTTCGTTGCCTTTTTCTTGTTAAACAACTAATTTCCGGCATGAAAAAAAAAAACTACTAATGGAAGCAGCTTCAAAAAAAATTGCGTTTAGGTTACGTAAAAAAAATTAGTAGCATGAGGTATTGAGCTCTTGGTGTAACATACAGGTATTCTAAACCATCTTGTTTTGTGGAAAGAAAACAAATTATGGTGTTTGATGAGAATTAAAATTAGTTATCCGTATCAAGCTCGTTTAGGATGAGTGAAATGTTGCTTGGATAGTGTTAGTAGACAGGGAAGTTGACAGTTGTTGTGTGGCTTTTATTTCTCTTTTTTTTTTCTCCTCTCTTTTTAACCGTCCAATCAAAATTTGACTTGTGTCCCCTTAAAATAAAATCTGTCAATAACCCTTTTCATGTAGCATTACTCGTTGGTCAGTGACTACTAGACAATTGTGTGAAAAAAATGGAATGTTAAGGTGTCATAAAGGTTGATGATAAAAGTGCAAATAGGGCCCACGTGTTTCTTAAAAGATTCTCGTGAATTTGGCATTTTTCATGTATTCAAGTTCATAAAGATCTAGATTGATGGATAAGTGAATGCATAATTATCTTGCAGCTTTGCTACACTTGTATCATGGTTCACAATTTTGTTTACACATCATAATATAATATGACACACAATTTTGCCATTTATTTTAACATTTGATATAATCAATGACCTCAATTTTTATACATTGTGAAATGTGATGCCAAGTAGTACACAAATGATATTCAAGTAGCTTAACTCTTGAGCTATTAATCTGGACGAACTATTGAGTAGTTCTATCGTTTGATTCAATTGGGCTAAACTTTCGATCATCTTCTTTGGGATTTGGGAACAATAAATCAGTCAGTTGCAAGATACAATTTTCAAAGTTACGAAATCTATTTTAAATTTTCAAAAATCAGATCATATTATACAATTTATGATCACAGATTCACAGTTATGTACTAATTACAATCACAGAACATCACCTTTACAAATCAAAAATTTTATAAACCTTAACTTACTTATTGATCACAAATTATCAAATTAATTGATCGCGCATCGTTTTTCAATCACAAACTTTATAGATCACAACTTATTTTACGATCACAAATTATCAAATTAATTTGCCATAACTTAACAAATTTTGAATCAAAATTACAAATTTAATTGCAATCCCAAGTCTTTTCAGATCACATTATTTATTGATCATAATCATCCAAATAATGTCACACACACTCTTCATCACACTCCACCTCACCCCCAACCCAAATCCATCACCAACATTGGCACCAACCGAAAGCTGTGCTACCCCATCATCACCACCACCATCATCGCCCCCCCAACTCACCATCACAACTAGCTCCATCACCATTACCACCACCGTTTGTAAAACACCCACCATCAACAACTAAAATTAATAAAATATGTGATTAAAAAGTTATAACTCCTATAAGATATATGATTAAAACTATTTGTTAACTTTAATTTAAATTTTAGGAAAAATTGCATCAGACGTTCCCAACCTTTCATTTATCCTAACCTCTAATTTTGCAATTTCACTATTGTTAAATATAAAAGTTTTGAGACTGGATCGCAAAAATGAAAAAGTTAAGGTATAATCTGCATCAAGATGAAAGGTTTAAAACCTCCTTTGTAATTTTTCCTAAATTTTATTAAGATTTTTTAGCAATACCAAATGGGGACATAATGTGTAATAAGTTAAAACACGTGTTGTACAAGTAAATACTAACCTAGTAATGAAAAAGTAAATTGTTCTACAATAATGTAGGGAAATTACATCACTAGTCCCTAACCTATACATCACAGCTTTGTCCCAACCTATGTTCCTTGGCATCATGTTCCCCAACCTATCTATTTTGGTGCGTGGTTATACCTTTTCATTCATTAATTCGTTAAAATGTCTGAAGAGAAAAATAAAATGAATTAAAATTCGTCAAGACTAGTCAAATTCACTACTACTAGCCTCTACATTATACATCGAGCTAGACCAAATTTTCAATTATGAGTATTAGAACCAAGAATCAAGTATTGCAACAAAACTGAACGTGCAAAACTGGACTGAACAAGCTGGTTTGGTACGGTACTTTAGCCAACAGAAGGCAGCAAATTTGTTATATGTATAAAACTTATTATGGATCGTGATCGTAAATTAAAAGGTGGGTAACATAATGATTGAAAAATAATAAGTATTTAGATATATTATTTAATTTGGACCGAACTCTTAAACTACAAGATGACAATGCAATTATTCGAGTTGTTGCTCATATTCCGCTTAGGGCATATGTCAAAGCATAATTATAATATGTACAAGAAATAGAATATCTAAAAGCATGAATATAACCACTTCAAATTGCAATTGGACACACGATCGAGGCATTAATAGTGCATAACTTCACAAAGATCAATAGCCAAGCAAATAACATCTCTCACTTTTAGAACACCCTAAGCAAATGACATTACTATCTAGAAGGAATTCATTTTTTCTTTATTATTCGCTTTTTCGAATACACCATAACATTCAACAAGGTTGTCATCATGCAATTCAGCAGGACAAGGTAATATCCTAAGAATCAATATTTCATATAAACAAGGTTTATCAACAGCAACACATGCACTCACATTGAGGCAATCCTATGGAGAATATGGAGTAGGTTCACAAGAAAACTAGACAACTATGTGCAATAGAGATAAATGATCTACAAGAATATACCAATTCTTTGTTATGCAAAATTATTTTTCATTTTTCTCCTTCAGACAAATATGAAATTCACAATAGATATGAATTCTATCACAAGAGATCTCTCGATACTTGTAAATAACTGCTTTGAAGCTGAGAAACGAATAGTATCTTCCTAGAGTGTATTTACTATACTTTGACACCAGCTAATAGAACTTCATGGTTACATAACCAAAAGTAATTTACCAGTTTAACTGACATTCATGTACAGATTAAACCATCATTCCTTTCAGACTTCCTAAACTCCAACCAAATCCTACCAACCACTTCATTTGTACCAATTGTATTCTTCCTGCAATTAATCATTCAAAACCATCAACGACCACAACCAAATTAATTCACTCCTGAATTCATTTTATTAGTAAGAGACCTAAGAATACCACAACCTATTCACATCAAAAGAACGGCTCAAGAACACAACATTTAACTCTGGCATAATCACACTTTACCTGCCATACATGCACTAGAAAAAGACACCGGAGAGAAAATATTAGGAAAGAAAAACAGGATGCATATATAAAAAATAATTTATAATATTAACATACCCCCACGTAACCTCACAATTTAAGATGCATACACCTTCCGGCAATGATTTGTAGAGGCAAGCATTAACCTGCTTTCACAGACAGGAACTACAGCAATGTGGAATTGTCAAACTAAAGAGCAATAATGAGAGCAATAAACTAAAAGTGGGAGCAAGTTTGAAGCGAAAAACAAAGCAAATAGTCCGCCACCTGAGTACTCGTTAGATAGAACTGCACACTGACAGTAACCAATTATTAAGAAGTTCAAACATAAAATATAAATCAACTTTGAGAGGTCCAGATGCTCTAAAGTAAAATAACCCTCATAAAGACAGAAGGTAGTCCTACAAAAGGAATAACCCATAGCAATAAATCTCTGAATGAATCCTGTAACACAAGGCTGGGTGAACTGAACTTTGTGGCAACTCTCTGCAAAGTCATAACAGTACAGCAAGGTTAAAGATGTGAGTCCCAAACTTCCAACAAGTAAGTCATGGCAAGAGATAACAAATCAGGATGACAAGTGCTCCAACACACAGCCTGTCAAAATATTACAATAACAACAAAGAAATAAGTGTTATGATTCATGAGATAATGATTAAGTAGTCTTGCACCCAACGTGAAAATATGCATAAAAAATTATTATCAAACAGAATTATGAGGTCAAAGAAAGCCTGATTCCTATAAATGGGAGATAAGGCGCTGACTGGCAACATAGATAGAGTTATACAAATATGCCTATCCGCACAACTTAAACAACAATTTATATGAGGCAATACCAAAACATAATCTGTATATTGCTGTAGGTGTATAAATTAGGTTCTTTTCTCCTCTTTAGAAAAAATAAATCGTTAAATTATGGATACGATAGAAATTAAAGACAGGCTACTTTCAAGTTCTGTGAAATAAAAAGTTCTGAGACAAAATAATAAATGAAATCAGTAACTTACGGAAATTGCCAGAGTCCAGACTGAACTTGAAACTTAAAGAGTCAAGTGACAGCCAGAGGCATATCTACACAGTTTCATACACATTTTCAATAAAGAACATTTATTCAAGAACTATAGATTCTAGAACCTCTTGCCCATACATGCCCTGTGTCACTGGTTAGCGTCAAATCAACCATTTCACAAACCGGGGAGCCTACTCTAGCAGAATCATAATGTCCTCAATTGGATATCACCTCAAAATAGAATAACTACATACAAGCCTAACTATCAACAAATCTGGAGTTCTATGCATTAAAAATTTTCACTACTCAATTCACGCATCTATACCTCTAGTGAAATATACAATGAATTAGATCTTTTTACCTCTCAATCTTCTCACATGGTCTACTAGGACCAAATCATTCTTGTAACTGAGGACTTCTTTACATCCACTCAAGAATGTAGCAATCACCTAAGTCATCCTACCAGTATTTGAACATCCTCATTTTACTACGTTGCCAGTTAACATTAAAAATTGAAAAGAAAAGGTATGCCCATCATGAAGAATGAGTTGACAAAACTTTACCAAGCCAGGTTACTCCGTAGGTGTTGTGAAACTTCAATTCCCTCTCATCAAAATTCTCATAAAAAAAGGAGAAAAAAAAATGAAAATAGGTGTAAAAAGTGAAAGGTTGCATCAAATTTTTGTTCTCTTCTCTAGCTAGAGAAGAAAACATATTGTACTCTTCCATTATTATTGGCCCGATGAACACATGTTAAACTCACATCACAACCAACCGCTGTGGTAAAAAGATGTGAGATTTATTTAGTTCAATTTTCTTGTCTTCCAAATCCCCTCAATGAAATCTCCAGCCATCTATTACCATATGAACAGCATAAGCCTCACATCAATAGATGTCAGATGTTATGTAATTACAATTTGATGGAGTTGAGTCAATTCTTGCCCTAAAATAAACAATTATATCATGTTTTATGCAAGACACATAAGGAAAAGAATCCAGAGTGTTTACCGTTCATCCCAAAAGACCATCCTAGAAAATTGTATCATCATTTCATTTCTGCCATGAACTTCTCATATTCTGCATCTGTGCTATAGCTGCTCTTCTCTACAGATGATGAAGGTGGAGGTACAGGTGGATTTGAGGCCCAAGGAACATTATTCAAACTTTGGGAAGGGTCAACAGTTGGCTGAGGCACAGCAGGAGGAGGGGGAGGGGGAACTGAACCATAATAAGACGGGTAACTGTATGGAGGCATTGGATACACAGCTTGGGCATTTGGTGGCATGGATGTCACAGAATTTCCATAGACATAAGTTGGAGCAGATTGAGCAGGCGCACTACTCTGAGATTGCACTCCAGGTGGATAATTTTGCTGTGACTCTACAGAAGATGCATAATTTTGTTGGGCATCAATAGAAGAAACAGTCTGTGATGAGGTACCAGAAGATGCTGGTGGCATTGGTGGAGGATATTGAACTCCATAAGGAGGAGGTGGAGGATACAGGGTTGAACCCGGAGGAGGTGGAGGATAAGATGCATAAGGAGGAGGTGGAGGTGGTCCCCATGGAACTGGAGCCCCGCCATAGCCCCCTAGTGGTGCACTACCAACTGGACCACCTACATTATACTGTTGGGATGGGTAGGCCCCAGGGGGCTGATTTGGAGCAGGATAAGTCGGCATTACTGGAGCAGGAGGGCCCGGTGGCACAGTAGGCTGAGGAGGTTTACCGGCAACTCTCACCGCAATTGTTCTTCCATCTAGTCTGTGTCCATTCATACTCGCAATGGCACTATTAGCCTGTTGGACATCAGCATATTTAACAAACCCATATCCTTTACTCAGACCAGATAGCCGGTCCTTGATAACCTTAGCCATCACAATTTCACCAAATGGAGAGAACAAGCTGATCAAACCGTCATCCTCCATAGTAGGTGGCAGATAACCAATATATAGATTTGTCTCATCATATTCCTTTGGCTTGATTATGCTAGACCCTAAACCAGCTTGTGTAGTGTTACTACTACTCGCCCAAGGAGGATTGGNTTTGATACTCATCATCCATTTTCTTGCCCGTAGTATTCTTCACTGGGCAATCAATTGTAGGATGCCCACCATCACCGCATATCTTACATAAAACATCACTCTTAAATGTTGAAGCACGAGAAGGACATGCATACTGCCGATGCCCCGGCTCGCCACACAACCTACAATACTCCTCATCCCTAATAGTACCATTCAATGCAGCGAGCTCCTTAAGCTGTTGTCTTTTATGTTCATTGAGAACCTCATCAACTGGCTGCAAGAGCTTCTCAACCATACCTGCGGCAGCATCAAGAGCCTCCTGAGTGTCAGCCTCCACCAAGACGTGCAAATCCTCGTTTTCTGAAGGGTCGGACTTCAAATTCCTATTCTGCTGCAGCCTACCTTCTTTCATTGAACCTTTACCCCGAATCACAATCTTTGCTCCCGTCTCTCTTTCCATCCTCTTCTGAGTGTTCCCTCTTGGTCCAATAATCAGTCCAATAAAATTATAACCTGGATACTCTTTCATCGGAATGTAAAGCTTCTTCTGAAGCTTAGGCGGCCTATAATCTGCAGGTGGCTTAAAGGCTGGATTTTTCTTAATTATCTGTGATATAATCTCTTGTCTCTCCCTATTCAATTTTTCACGAGCACGATACTCCCTAGTATTAATCCTGATTCCCATGTTATCATAAATAGGTTCAGGAGAAGGCGACCTACCACCCTCTGGACGGTCATCCAAAGGCAACCCAGATTGCAATTTCCTACTAATTTCAAGTAACCTACTATTCAAAGCTTGAATCTCGGGATCAAATTCAATACCTCCAGTAAAATCCTTCATGAAATCAGGCAACTGAATCACGGGCTTGGGCTCGTCATCGGCCCATCTGGACTTCCGCTTCCTCCCACCAGTTCCACTATTATTATCAACTCCTCCAGGTCCAACCCCATCGTTGCTCGATTCGCTAGGCGGAGGATCCCACCGGGACCTCCGTCGCTTCCTGCTGGTCGTCTCTTCTTCGCCTCCGGAGAAATCCCTGTCGGTGCTATTGGTCAACCCATTTTCCGAAACCAAAATCTTCGGCATCTCGGGTTTTGGCGAACTTCCATTCGGAGCTCCATCTTCAATAGTCGGATTAGGTGATGAATCTAGGGTTTTTTGTAATTGAGTTTCGGGATGTGAATCCGATGGGTTTTCAGGATAAGAGTAAGAATAATTCTGAAAATTTGAGTACTGCTGTGATTCGGAGGGAGGTTCAGATGGAGAGTCCATGTAGTTCGATTGAATAGTGTCCATTATAGAGCGATAGAGATAGAGTTTTGTACTGAGATTTGACGAATTGGGGAAATAGAAAGCCGTGAAATGGATCTAGGTTTATAGAGTTGAATCCTCTGGTCTTTGTGTTAGGTTAGTACACGTATTACCGTGATTGGCCAAGGCCCAATAGCATGTTTGGCTTAGCTTATAACTTTTTTTGTGCTCATTTATTTCAGAGTTGAGACGTGCTTTCCCAAACTCAATACTTTGCTATCCTTTCTGTTACGCTTCATCATCTAGGCTCCCACGTGTCTCTCTCCGCCAACCCTTTTTTTGCCGAAACTATGTGGCATCCCACATGGAGTGTATAGGACCTATCAAAGTCCCCTAAATTCGAAGCACCAAAACAGTTTCATGAAATAGATATGCCGAAGCCCTTTTTATCGAAGTGACAAGACTCAATGCAGAATTCGAAGCACCGAAGCAATTTCATGGAGTGGACATGCCAAAATCCCTTTTATCGAAGTGGCAAGTCTCAATGAAGTAAAATTTTGAAACTCAATAAAGACCAGTGACGATCCATATTTGAAAATCTTGAATTTATGAAATACTTTTGAAATGATTGATTGGACTTTTATAATTAATAAAAAGGTCAAAGTATGTCAGCATAGGTTATAGGATGGCTACCCCATTTCAAAGATATTTACTGCTCCACGAGCTAGTGAAGTCAAAATTAATACTCAGGATAAGATATCTTGATTAATGAGATGGGGTCACATGTTTCCCCATCCCATGGACACCATTTCACATGTAACACTATAAATATCTCCCCTCTGTGTCATTTTAGGGGATGCAAATATATCAACTGCAAGCCATAAGTTCTGCCATTTTTATTAATATTTGGTTTTTATTGTTTGACGCGTAATCTTGATCTTAAATTTGGCTCTTAGTCGATCGTTCATTATCGTGTAAGTTATCTAAATGTTTTGCTGGAACTAGAACAAATTTATCTCGTATAATAACGTTTCTTCCACATTCAAATTCGAGATATTATCGATTGACAAT
>CAIGRB010169617.1:24220-48234 GCA_903798255.1 Fraxinus quadrangulata | reverse complement strand
TAATCCCATCAACACAAGAATACAAGAGAAGACATATTAAATGGAAGATCTAAAACCCGCAATCAAGAATCAAGAAGAATGATTGAAGCAATTAAATTAAATAACAAGGCAATCAAGATTATGACGCAAGAAGCAAAAACAAGATCAAGAACTTAAGAACCAAAAGAGCCAATATCAAGATTCAAGATCCAGAATCAAAATCCGGTATTAAAGAATTAAGGTTATTATTATTATTATTTATTTTTTTTTTTGTAATTTGACATAGAGGATTTTGCAATAAAATAATTAGATTTTCTAGTTTTATAAAGTTTAAAGTTTCATAAAGTTCCAACAAACATCTCTATAATAATATTTTTTTCTCAAAAGTATTATTTATAGGGTTAATTTTATTAATATTTGTTGTTTATCTTTTATTTTTCAACAAATATTTAGGCACATTTGTCTTCACTCCATCATACCCACGTGTACAAATTTCCGTAAATATATATAGCAGGACAAAACTGTATATCAACTCAATTACTCTTGGCATGGGAACTTAATGGCTCTGTAAGTTTACACACAAATTTTTGGAACGAGCTAATGGAAAAAATTCATCAACAAATGAGCTTAGATAAGAAGAATAATTTATTTAGAAGAAAGGGTGATGTCGACAGAAGCGATAAATATCATGGACACAAAACAATTCTAAAAGAATGTTTATTTCCAAAGAATATCGTGAATTTTGTAATCAATTATTGATTTATTTACACATGAATATCGCATAATTAATTTTATCAATAACCTCGTTGATTCAAAATGTGAATACTGAGATTGCATAAAAGAATTGGAGAAAATCTCACAATTTTATTAAATTACTAGTGAATGCACATATAGTGGGTGATGTAGTGTAAGTAATAATGTTGGAATTTGGATATGTGGTATTTCAATGAAAAATAAAACATGTTTTGAATGATGATTACATTGTATTATGAAAAATATTTGTCCACAAGTACTTACATTGGTGGTAATAATATGAAGCAAAAACCAGAGCTCTTACATGCCATACTTGGATACATGTGTGGTTTTAACATGTTAGTATGTACAATGAACAAAAGAGATTCAAAATATTTGTTGGGGTAGTGTTTGCATTTGTGAGTAGAAATTTGTGAAGTGTTTTGCTGTATTATGTTGGTAACTATATGGTCTTCATTTTGGAGTTGTGAGTCAATGATAAAGATGACTTCATATGAGGCATTGTTGGTCGCTGCTTCTATATTTATAGTTTTGATGTATAAGATGTGCTCATGTGTAGTTGTCAGAATTGTAGAGTTGTTCTCCATGTGTTCCTTTGGGGATATTTATTAAAAGTAGTTAAAAGTAAATTTATGGAAAAAAGAAAGAAGAAGTATATAGAAAATTTTAGTTTTGAGAGAGGTACCTTAGAAGTTTGTTTCATCGGTTCTTTTGTTTGGCATTTCAGGAATGTTTTTGGTGGACTTTCAGTAATTGATGCTGTGATTGAGTTTGTGGAGTCTTGTAATTCAACGGTTGCTCTTGCCATGTTAGAATGGAAGCAGAATCATTGTTAGAGTTTGAGGGTTTTTGTTAGTAGAATATATTTGATGATTATTAGATAATAAATAATGCATTTATTCACATAGATGATTGTTTGTGACACGATTATAATCATACCTTGGAGTTGGTGTAGCATAATTGTGCTTGTAAAATCTACATAAATAAGTTTCGTTCACACTTCCACTTTCAGATTTATTTCAATTGTCACATGATAGATACCATAGTGGTTGATTTAACGCAACCAACGTGACATTTGCTTGTGTCCAGAAGAATTTTTTGCTGTAATGTATAAAATGACATGTAAAAAATTGTTTATCAAGGATTGGTGTGAAACGATAAGTAAGTGAAAAGGTGTACCATATGTTAGAGTTGTTGCACTTGTTTGATGTTGACTGACTTTTCTGTCGGTGAACAACAAATGGTGGCGAATGTAGAGAAGATATAAGCTTTTTTTGCTACGATGTCATTTACTATGTTCATATTGTTTTCGAGCCTAATGTGCATGTAAGATTTCAGTTGTTAAAAACGATAAGGAAATTAAGAGTAATAATTACAATAGATATAAGTATGTAAGTGAACAAGTAAGTGAAAGAATATACCAATGCTTTAGTTCGAGAACTTGTTCAAATGGGAGATTAATGAGCATTGATGAGTTGATTTTTGTAGAGATGGATATACCTAAATAGACATTGAATTTAGTTTTCCCGTGTAAGGTTTAAATTGATATGTGTTGGTGTGATTGTGTAGGAGGATGAGTAAATTTACCATTAAAAGAAGTTACTCTTAATCTGCTGCTCACAAGAAATGGTTTTTTGGTGATCGTGTTGGAAATGGTATTACAATCATTTGTTACTAAATTGTCCCACATCTGAAGCATACATGTTTCTAACCTGCAAGGTTTTTAGTTGTAGCTAATATCTAACTAAAAGAGTTATTTTAGTGTTGGCAGTAGTAAGCGTCTAACCTCTCATTCATGAGAATGATGTCTTATATTGTTGATTGGTTGTCACGAATTTGAATTACTCTTTTGGGAAAGATGCAGATTGAAATTCTAATGATGCCTACAAGAAGTAATATGTGTTAGTAATTAGTATGGGTTTGTAATTTATGTTTAAGATAGAAGTAAAGATGTGTAGGATGTTAACGAGATTGCAAGTACTTACTAATATCTGCATTTGTATCCATGTATGGCTGAAGATTTTTGAATGATATGAAGTTGTAAGCTGATGAAATGAGAGAGTAAAATTGTTCATACTTCAACAACACTGGTTTTTGCATTGATTGTCCATTGGATGTTATCGAGTTGGGCTCTATAATTTTTATTTGTGTCTTTAACTTGTGCATTTGAGATGATGTATTTTTTTATGTGGTAGTAATGTGTCTTTGAAAGCTACGATGACATTATCGAATAATGTAGCCTGAATTTTGTTCCCCTGCAAAAAATTAAGTTAAAAGATGTTATGTTGAGATTTTATAAGAGAGGACGAAAAAGAATTTTAATGTAAGGAACATTTTTTTTGCATTTGAAAATGAGTATTGAAGTGGAATGTTAATATTAAATTACATAGTGAAGTTGTGTGATTTGTGATATAATGCAGTAGTAAGATGAGATACAATGTATTTGATGTTTGATTTTTTGGCAATCAAATATGCCTGATGAAGAGTATCTATTATTTGTCTATCCATGTGTCGATATAGATATGTATGTATGTATTTAAAATGGTGATTTGTTGGACAGGTGAAATTTTGTTAGCATTTGTTAAAGTTAGAAAGCATATGCATGGACATTTGAAATTGAATGGTTAGGTAAAAGTAAATTGTTGTTACTTAGGAAATGTGTGTGTTTTCCTGTGTGTTTCTTGAATATGAAAGAGAAAAAAATGTTATTATAATATTATTTTTACAGGACATAACTCTAATGCTTTGGTCTTTGGAAGTGTTTCACAAATTTTGAACAATCTTTTATACACTTATACACAAGAAGTTGGAAAGGAATTTATGTCTTGTAGCAGAACAATGTTATGAAGTTAGGATGAATTCTTTTAACTATTTGGAGGTGTAAAGAAGAATTAGGGGGCTTCTACCATTTTTTTTTATTAAGAAAAATAAGATACAAAAAACTTATTAGATTAGATTATATTATGCTATGCTTAGGAAATAGTCAAATGCATCAATTATAAATGAATTAAGGCTGAAACCTTAAGTTTTCGATGATGGAACATACTCTTGTTGTTTATGTCTAAATCTAGATGGGACTTTTATTGAATTATTTTTTATCATATGTAGGGACTAGACATAAATTTTAAGTACAGAGTGAAATAAACTAGAAAGCTGTTAGATGAGGCATAAATTTGACAAGCTTGGAAAAGGAAGATTAAGTTTACCATTTGAGTGTATAATGCATAAGAACAATAGATCTCGATATAGAATGCATTAAAGAATTAATATGATTCTCCACTTTTAAAATAAGGGAATATCTGCATATTTAGAAATCCAATTTTATACATCTTTTCATTTATATATTTTTGAATCTACTACATTTGAGATTTAAAAATATTAGAACTTGAATGAATTAAATTTAGCAATCTTGTTTTCAAAGGAAGAAAGAGATTGAGGACATTATGTGTTCTTAGTTTAGATTTAAAAATTAATAAACAGATGTTTAACGTTAATGATTTTGATTTATTGTGGATCAAAATTTCAAATAAAGGAACTTAAACTATGTGAGAAGATTTACCTTAGGACCCATTGACCAAATGTGTTGGTATTTCAACGGACTGTTCCGAGCTTTGTCGAGAGAACATTTTTTTGAAACTATTGCTTTTACAGTCTAGCCAGACTCTCCAGGTTTGATGTCAGGTATGAGTTTGTATTCTATGGCCATCTCTATCTGTAATGAATTCTATTTGATTAACAAAGGAGAATGATTAGAAATAAAAGAGTAAAAATGAAACATAAATATCGAAAGATATACCGGATGATGTTTTGAAAATGTTTGCAGTTAATGTGTGATGTTGGGTGAAAGAAAGAAAATTACCAGGTTGATGTTAGAAATGAGCAAATGATGTTGGAGAAGATAAATTGGGTAAATGTTTTATTTGGTGTCTTATATGTTGAGATGCAGTAGTGGATATATTGGAAAATGGTTAGTGAGAGACAAGAAATTTTGTTTACTGTTATAAGCAAAGGTTTTTGGGGAATGGTTGTGGGTAAGTGGGTTCCCAGGTGTTGCTTATGTGGTTTTTTGTAGGGGACAAATGTTCTTTTATTAAAATTAGTGGTTTGTAGTGAACGTATTTTTTTTAGGAAGTGTGAATTATAAAAAAGTAATGACAGTTGGCAAATTGGGAATATCTGATAAACGAAGAAGTTGTGGTCAAAATGTAATATTCAACTGAGTGATTTTAAATGAAGTAAATTGATGCAAGATCAATGCGAAGAAGAAAGGGAGCAAGAAGCCGTGAAGAGGGGGGGGGGGAAGAGAATGTGGCTGCAAGCCAATCTCAATTCAACATAATCATTGTCTACCTTTAATGTTCAATACAATTCATATAAATAGAAGAAAACGAGAAAATCTAATACATAAAAGGACCTTGGGCCGCCCGCTACGACAAGTTCAATAAAATGAAGACATAATTAATAGAATCCAATAACAATAAAATAAATAAATCTGATGTCCGCATCAATTCTTTCGGGGTGGGAGAAAACTCGACCCGTCGAGTGGATAAACTTCTACCACGGGGGACGATCTTTCGTAAGAACCAAATATCGAAACTCAACAAATAATGCCAACGTCAATTGGAAATTGTTCCCCAGAATATGATCTGCATCAGGTGGAATACCCAACGAGCAAGGAAGCACCAATTTCTCCATCATTGGGCAACACCATCTCTTCATCTAAAATAACATCAATTGTATCTTTGTGTGCTGTAACAGATGGTATTGAAGTAAGAATATTAAGATGGATAGGTTGGCGGTCACAAAACTAAATAGAAAAGGATCATCAAAGGAATTAAAATGGTGTTTGTAAGTAATGAAGTTCTCAATATGTAAAATAGAGTGTCAATCAAAATGTGATAAAAGATCAATGTCAGGTGCATTTGGACCAACATGTTTCAAAATTCTAAAAATACCAGCACTACGAGCTTACAGTATAACATAATCCCCAATATTAAACTTAAAAGTCGTTTATGCAAATCATCTTGAAATTTATATGATGCATTACTTGCTTCAAATCTACTGATCTCAATATGCAAATCATGAAGATGATGTACAAAAGCCTCAGTTGACATCAACACACAAGCATGTAGGGACATGGAAATAAGATCCAACGACTTCATAGGCTCATAAACGTGAATAAATTCAAAGGGACTCGTACTTATTGATCGATTCACAAAATTTGTAGGTATAATTTGAACTGTTGGGACGATCAACTCCAAATTCCCAAGATTCTCCTTAAAAGGGGCATGATTGTGCGAAACAGTAGCAATTTGGGTTGGATAAGGGTACAACATACTGTATTTGACTGAGAGGTATCGGGGACAATGGGCATAATACCTCGATTCATAGGAAAAGACCGATTACTACCTAAGGAGGTGTTCTCACTATCATGCATGTCATCAAATTCTTCAAATTGAGGTTCATAGACTTGATCTTCTAACCGCTCATCTATTATATTATTTCATTTTTCAATTACTAGGGCTCGACTAAGACATTTGGAAGAGATGTGGCCAAATTCCTTACAGTGGAGGCACTGCAAGTGAGAAGGAGTCGCTGGAATTTCAAAAGTCATACTCTTATTTTCTAATACAGGAGTAACATGTGACGGGTAAAGTCTCCCTATAGACTTGAGATGACGCGACGCTGATGAGCTGGGTGTACGGTTGCCACCATACTTTTCATATGGAGCACCAATAATTAACTCATAATCTCGGGCTAAAGAGTAAGCGTGGTTAAGAGTAGTCACACATCGAAGGAAGAGCTCACGCCTAAGATCATCTCTTAGGCCTTGGTTAAACCTACGCAAAGTCAGGGCCTTATCCTCAATGATATGACATTTCAGTCGAAATTCCTCAAATTCAGCAATATACTCAGTCACTAACCAATTTCCTTGTTTAATGGCAGTCAATTGAGTAAGAATTTCAAAATCTAAGCAATTGTCATAAGTAGGAGCATCTACTTTATTGTCTTTAAAGAAACGCTCCTTATGATGTGGAAAAGAATGAGTATTGTGACGGTCATAATCTTGTTCTTGCTTACGAACCCGATCCCCGTCCCTATGGTTGTGTCGAGAATACTCTTGACTACCTTGTCGATAAAGATGTTGTCTATTATAGGATACTTTAGACTTATAGACATTAGTCGAACGAGGGATTTGCTTAAAAGTGGATAACCTGGCAGCTAAATCTCTACTTTCCTCATGAGTAGTGGCTATCTCAATTTGTAATTGTGCTAAATGATGAGTAATGACATCAAATTGAGTTGGGTCCATGGTCAGGTCACGAGAACTAGATATACCAGCTAAATGAAGTGTATAGAGAAATCAATGAACATGTAAAATGGCAAAGCAGTGGTCAAATACTAGGCAAAAATCCGATCACATAAAATAAGGGGTAAAATGAAAATTGAACAAGTCAAGTAATTCAATCACGTGAACCTTAGGTTAAATTATGAAAATTAAACAAGTCAAGAGGTTCGGTCACATGAACTTTAGGCAAAATTAGAATACAGCAGCACAAAAAAAGTATTTAAAATAAACAGTAATATATAAATAAAATAGAAACTCCACCGTTGTTCGTTGAGGTAAATGAGCACCAAGTAATTGAACACCAAATGCAAGAAATTGTGGCTTCCCGTTTTGAAGCATCTGAACCAATCATCAGGTAGAGGTACCTGCAAAATGTTAGAAAAAAAAAGAAATTTTTTTTTGTTACTCCTTTTTTTTCACACACTTTTTTCTCTTTTTTTTCACTTTTTTTTTCAACTAAAACAAATTACAAAATAGGGGCCCAAAGTACCAATAATATGACCCACTAGTCAGAATAACCGACCACACTGAGGCCCGAATATACTATACTGGACACTTTTCTTTTTCAACTAATCAACGTAACAAGTAGGGCCTAAAATTAAAACTACAAATTAACAGCAGGGCCCAAATTGAAAACTAAAACAAATAACGTGAAGGACCAAATCAAAGCTCAATTACTAGATAAAGGGCTGACAAAACCAAATCGAGGCGAATTTCGCGTCCAGGGCTTGATTTTGTGATTTTGCAAGTTGGGTGGATCGAGGTGTAGTTGGCGACGGGTCTTCCATTCTTGGTTTGTGGGCGGCGGTTGCGACGTGAAGCAAGGGTCGGCGCCGGGCTGAGGAAACGTTCGGCGACGACTGCGGGTGGTCGCGTGGCTGGGGAGTTCCGAATTTTTGTTCTTAGAGAGAGGGTTAACGGCCGGGTGTGTTTATTGTTGTGTAATTGGAAATATGGATAGTGGGCAGTAACGATGGTTGGAATTTTCTGCGTTGAGGGTCGATGGTCGGGTTTGGGAAATATGGCTGGCTGATTCAGCCATTGACGGTACCTAGTGATATTTTGGAGTTTTCGTCGGCACCTGGCTGTGTCGCGAGAAAGAAAACTGCTAGTTGTGGGTCTGCTACGGGTTAAGGAAATCTGATGGTGGCGGATTGCGGTAGTGACTGGTGTGAAGAAGTGTCGATGATGGTTTTTTTTTTTTTGCTGGTGTTGATCGTGGGCTGTGGATTTGGTAGAATAGATGGGCAGCTTCCGGTTGCAATTGTTGGAGAGTGTGAAGGCAGCGGACTAGTGGCTGTGTTGGAAGTGGTGATGCAGGGGATGATCAACGATAGTGAAGGCGCACGTAGCGAGGTGTGTGTTTGGGATGGTATGTGTTTTCTGTGTATGGGTATTGGACGACGGGTATTAGACTTTGGTTTGGTAGTTTGGTGTTGTGCAATTTGGCGATGGTTAGCAGTTTTATGTTTTGTAATTTAGCAGTGTTTGGAATGTAAATTGATGATGGAAACCAAGTTTAGCTCTGATACCACTTTGATGCAGGATCAATGCGAAGAAGAAAGGAAGCAAGAAGCCGTGAAGAAAAGGGAGAGGGGGGAAAGAAGAGAAAGGGGAGAAAGAAGATAACTTGGCTGCAAGCCAATCTCAATTCATCATAATCATTTTCTACTTTCAATGTTCAATACAATTCATATAAATAGAAGAAAATGAGAAAACATAATGCATAAAAGGGCCTTGGGTCAGCCCGCTACGACAAACCCAATAAAATGAAGACATAATTAATAGAATCTAATAACAATAAAATAAATAAATCTGATGTCCGCATCATAAATACTGTAATAAAATTGACAGATAACTTGGACTACTTAAAATATGGAGAAATGAAAGTCTAAGTTCTCATATGTATATAGACAATGATGTACACGATCATTTTAATAGTGTTTTGGTTTTGAAATGAACAGAAAGAGAAGATTAATAAAGATTATTGGCAGAAGTACCTCATTTTCTTCTATGTTCTTGCTGTCTACATTTTTAACTACCTTGCATCATAAAAAATTGAATTGATGCATGTTCTAAATCTGATACACACAAATATATAGTCGAGAAGCATAAGTAGAGCTAACACAAGGAAATGCAACAAGATTCTTCTGCCCAAATGGGAGAAATCCAAACCAAGACTTAAAAAGAGAATGAAACCATTACCTTGAAACGAATAAAGGAGTAAAGAGGTTCTGTTTTAGTTTATCCATTTCACTTATTATAATTAAAATATTGGAAGGTGGAAGTTAGGAATGCTGCATTCGGTATACCATGTAACAAATCTATTGGATTAATTCAAAGATTCATAAGAAGATATGAGTACAAGAACACAGTAACCCTAATGGTGAATTTCTTTTTCTGTTCCAAGTAAAATCGATTATTTGCAATTACAACTTTTCAAACAAAATAAACAATAAAGAATCAAATAAACTCAAATCATAAGAAAACTAAAATAAACATGCACTTGAGACTTGCCTTGCTATATTATAGTTTCAGCTATTCTCCTCCTCCAGCTACTTTCTCTTTATTTCTTTTTTGACATAAGTCAAAACATGCTACCATAAAATTACTATCGAATCGTGTATTGTAGCATTTCATTACTTAAATAAATTACACAAAATGATGTAGAAGATATTAAAAGACAACCGTACCACCCAAGGAATGTAAAATATATAGTGATTAATAATAAAAGAAGAAACATATACATCAAAATAGACAATCAATGTTATTATCAAAGATGTTGGCGATTCATTATTTTCTATTCTAATTGATGAATCTCATGATGTGTCAATGAAGGAGAAAATGTCAATTATATTACGTTATTTAGATAATTGTGAACATGTGAGTTAACGCTTCATAGGGATTGAACATGTTACAAGTACCACAACTCTATTACTTAAGGCTGCAATTGATACGGTATTTTCTAGATATGCTTCATAGGGAGTGATCATGGTATAAGTACCACGGCTCTATCACTGAAGGCTGCAATTGATAATGTATTTTCTAGATATAACTTGAGCATGTCTAGTTTGAGAGGACAAGCTTATGACGGGGCAAGCAATATGCAAGGAAGTTTAATGGTCTAAAACACTAAACTTCAATATGGCATCATAAAAGGTTCTTAGAAACATGGCAAAATTTCTAGCTTTCTCCCAATCATAATTTGTAGGTGGTTCCTATTTTTCTTTTCCACCTTCATTCTCATGAAAATACTTAAAATAAAATCCATCATCTTCCTCCATTCTTTCGAAAGATTTTTCAAAATTCAATGCACTATCTAACATTAAGAATGCTGAATTCCATCTAGTAGGACATCGAAAACAACAAGTTTTTTGCATGCAATCGTTTCCCTTTCAATGTAACATTTAAATTCATCAACCAGGAAGGAGATGAACGAAAATATTTGACTGCACTGCGAATATTTTCTATAGTTGTATTAAACTCTTTTAACCATTCTTTAGCAATCAAATATTTTCAATCAACATTGCGAATACTTTCTATAGTTGTATTAAACTCTTTTAACCATTCTTTAACAATCAAATTGACTACGTGTGCTGAACAACGTACATGCAGATTAGAGCCACCTAAAATCATAGTATCATCAATTTTCCAAATTTTCAACTTGTTTTCCAAATAAATGGTTGCTGCATTATTTGTGTTTGCATTGTCTACAGTAATGATACCCACACGCTCTATTCCCCAATAAAGCAAATAGTTTTTAATAAGTTTCCAAATTGTCTACCCTTTATGATTTGGAAGAACATAAAAACTTAATCTCCTCTTATGCAGTTTCCAATTTCCATCAATGAAGTGTGATGTAACTACTATATAATTGATGTCCAACAATCAGTGGTTAAAGACATCCTTTGCCTGTCATTAATAAATTTAATCCTCAATGATTCCTTTGTTTCATGGTAGAGATAGAGCACATTTCTGGCAATTGCTCTTCGAGAAAGAACTTCAAATCTAGGGCAAAGTTGATGCACAAATTACTTAAAATCCACACATTCCACAAAGAAAAAAGCTAATTTATCAATAATAATCATCTTAACCATTGTTTTTTTTGCATTGTTCTTTATTAAACACCATAGCCATAATACCACCATCATTATTATCTCGAGCGAGTATTTCTTGGTTTTCGTCAACCGTTGTGTCCTTATATGCATAACAAGCTTTTAAGTGCTTCCACATGCTAGAAGTTCCAGTATTAGTATCTACCTTAAATCTTCTCCTACAAAAATTACATATTGATCTTTCTCCACCAAGTATGTTAGTGAATCGATTTCATATTTCTGACCTCTCAACAAATAGTTTTTTGTCTCTCTTTTGAGCATCCAAACTGGTATCACCTTAACTAGCAACTTGATTAAATCCCGCACAAACAATGTGGAAGAAATCATCAAAAACTAAAGTCAACCTGCAAATTTGTTAAGAAAAGAAAGCCACTGTATAGCAAAACCTATAATTTGTTTATATTTCAAAGAATGCACTAGTTGAATTAACAAAACAAAAGAAAGTATAGCCAAAGGTTTCTCCAAAACTCAAATTAGATTAATAGACTGCCTCTCTTCAAAACGCTACACTAAGAAGTTGAGGTTTAAAACATATATATTGAGGAAATGTATTCATTTTCAAACATTTCAAACTTTTACATGAAGTAATGCTCTACCAAAATCGAAATACAAATAGAGTAAATCACATATAAAGAAGGTTACATGCTACCTCGTTCAAATGGTCAACGATCGGTGGTGGTTGTCGGAGGTCGCGGCTTCAATGGGGTAGTTGAAGAGAGAAAGTTAGACTCGGCAGTCGGCTGCTTCGATTTGGACATGTAGGTCTTCAATTTCTCAAAAGATTTGGGGTTAGTGGTTACTGAATATACATTAAACTTTAAAGAAAACTGGAAAATGAAGGATAAAAAGGTCTTGATATTAGGCTAACAATGAAATTAATAATTGTGCCAAAAAATTAAAACAAAAAATTGGATTTAGAAATTAGGTTAGGTTGAGCTAGCTAGGTATTCTCGTGATGTGTCAATGAAGGAGAAAATGCCAATTATATTACGTTATTTAGATAATAGCGGACATGTGAGTGAACGCTTCATAGGGATTGAACATGTTACAAGTACCACAACTCTAGATATAACTTGAGCATGTCTAGCTTGAGAGGACAAGCTTATGATGGGGCAAGTAATATGCAAGGAAGTTTAATGGTCTAAAACACTAAACTTCAATATGACATCATAAAAGGTTCTTAGAAACATGGCAAAATTTCTAGCTTTCTCCCAATCATAATTTGTAGGTGGTTCCTATTATTCTTTTCCACCTTCATTCTCATCAAAATACTTAAAATAAAATCCATCATCTTCCTCCATTCTTTCGAAAGCTTTTTCAAAATTCAATGCAATATCTAACATTAAGAATGCTGAATTCCATCTAGTAGGACATCGAAAATAGCAAGTTTTTTGCATGCAATCTTTTCCCTTTCAATATAACATTTAAATTCATCAACCAGGAAGGAGATGATCGAAAATATTTGACCGCATTGCGAATAATTTCTATAGTTGTATTAAACTCTTTTAACCATTTTAACAATCAAATTGACTACGTGTGCTGAACAACGTACATGCAGAATAAGAGCCACCTAAAATCATAGTATCATCAATTTTCCAAAATTTCAACTTGTTTTCCAAATAAATGATGGCTGCATTATTTGTGTTCGCATTGTCTGCAGTAATGATACCCACACGCTCTATTCCCCAATAAAGCAAACAGTTTTTAATAAGCTTCCAAATTGTCTACCCTTTATGATTTGGAACAACATAAAAACTTAATCTCCTCTTATGCAGTTTCCAATTTCCATCAATGAAGTGTGATGTAACTACCATATAATTGATGTCCAACAATCAGTGGTTAAAGACATCCTTTGCCCGTCATTAATAAATTTAATCCTCAATGATTCCTTTGTTTCATGGTAGAGATAGAGCACATTTCTGGCAATTGCTCCTTGAGAAGGAATCTCAAATTTAGGGCAAAGTTGATGCACAAATTCCTTAAAATCCACACATTCCACAAAGAAAAAAGCTAATTCATCAATAATAATCATCTTAACCATTGTTTTTTTTACACTGTTCTTTATTAAACACCATAGCCATAATACCACCATCATTATTTTCTCGAGCGAGTAGTGCTTGGTTTTCGTCATCCGTTGTGTCCTTATATGCATAACAAGCTTTTAAGTGCTTCCACATGCTAGAAGTTCCAGTATTAGTATCTACCTTAAATCTTCTCCTACAAAAATTACATATTGATCTTTCTCCACCAAGTATCTTAGTGAATCGATTTCATATTTTTGACCTCTCAACAAATAGTTTTTTGTCTCTCTTTTCAGCATCCAAACTGGTATCACCTTAACTAGCAACTTGATTAAATCCCGCACAAACAATGTGGAAGAAATCATCAAAAACTAAAGTCAACCTGCAAATTCGCTAAGAAAAGAAAGCCACTGTATAGCCAAAACCTATAATTTGTTTATATTTCAAAGAATGCACTAATTGAATTTACAAAACAAAAGAAAGCATAGCCAAAGGTTCCTCCAAAACTCAAATTAGATTAATAGACTGCCTCTCTTCAAAACGCTACACTATGAAGTTGAGGTTTAAAACATATCTATTGAGCAAATGTATTCATTTTCAAACATTTCAAACTTTTACATGAAGTAATGCTCTACCAAAATCGAAATACAAATAGAGTAAATCACATATAAGGAAGGTTACACGCTACCTCGTTCAAATGGTCAACGATCAGGTCGTGGTCGGAGGTCCCGACTTCGATGGGCAGTTGGAGAGGGAAAGTTGGACTTGGCAGTCGGCGGNTTGGACATGTAGGTCTTCAATTTCTCAAAATATTTGGGGTTAGTGGTTACCGAATATACATTAAACCTTAAAGAAAACTGGAAAAGGAAGGATAAAAAGGTCTTGATCTTGGGCTAACAATGAAATTAATAATTGTGCCAAAAAATTAAAACAAAAAATTGGATTTAGAAATTGGGTTAGGTTGAGCTAACTAGGTATGGACTTGGCTTGGAAGTTGGAGCAATAATCACTTAATTAGTTAATTTGCTAATTTGTTTAGGAAAAATTAAAATAATTTAATTAATTCAATATAAAAAATTATAGAGACTCGATTCTTATTCGGTTCTTAGTCTAGAACCGAAAACCGAACCAAACCAAGACATCAGTTCTCGATTCAGTTATCCGTTCAGGCATTTAACTTATGAAGAACCGTTTGGTTCGGTCTGGATCAAGTTCGGTTAGATTCGGAAGTTTTATTATCTAGAAAGCGTAATAAATTAAAAGGAAGAAAATTAGGTTACCTCCTAATAAGCGCTTGTTTATAGTTATTAGTTTGACTTTGTTATTTTGGCTACTCATGGTGGCTTGAAATTGGGATTTTTGGCTTTGCAACGGGTGCACTTGTAGACAACCGTAGCTTAATCTTTAACTCTCCAACATTAAAAGTTACCATATTGGTCTTTTATAGGCCTAACGAGTCCACCATCCTTTTTGTAGTGATGGCTTGTATAATCATCCTTTACTTTATTTTCAATCCACTTGTACTCCTTGAGGTAGGATGGTTGCTTGACTGAAGTATTCATGGTAATACTTTGCTGTTTGTCTTCCACCCTTAAGATTATCTTACATTTTTCAAAATTTAACAAAGCACAGTCAGTAGCTAAGAATGGTTTTCCCAACATCATTGGTGTGTCTTGATTCTCTTCTATATCGAGGGTTATGAAGGCAGCTGGAAAGATGAAATCTCCAACTTTGATGAGCATATCTTCAACAACTCCTCGATGATGCTTGATTGACCTATCAGCTAACTATAGAGTTATCGACGTTTCATTAGGATATTTCAATCCTAATTTCATGTAAATAATCAAGGGTAATATTTGATCTAGAATCAATTAAAGCTTTAACATGTGTGAATCTTCCATATAACAAGGTACAATGAAGTTCTCTAGATCTTTCAGTTTAGGAGGGAGCTTATGTTGTATGATTGTACTGCACTCTTAAGATAAAGCCATCATTTCGTGTTCTAGCAACTTTCTCTTCTTAGTCAACATTTCTTTCAAAAACTTGGAATGGTTAGGAATCTGTACGATTGCGTAAATGAAAGGAATATTGACTTGCAAATTTTTTAGGGCATCTAAGAATTTTGCAGGCTACTTCTTCAGCTTGTTGTTCTACAACCTTTGAGAAAATGAGACTAGAGGAGTAAGTGTATTGATAGGAACGGTTGTCTTAACTCACGGACTGTCTGAATGCTCTAGTTGATTAACTTTCGCTGATTCTTTAGATTGAACCACTTGTTCCTCATCCATTGTAGGTACCCGATTCTCATTGGTCCCTTTCTTTTTCACAGTGATTTTTGGTAGTAGGATTTCACTCCTTCTTGTTTGAACAACTTGTTCCTCATCCATTGTAGGTACCCGATTCTCATTGGTCCCTTTCTTTTTCACAGTGATTTTTGTTAGTAGGATTTCACTCCTTCTTGTGATGACCTGAACTTGTTCCTCTTTTGGCTACCTTCGAAGCCTTAAAGAAAATGGAATATGAGACATATAAGCTTGAACATGAGCAGCAAGCTTGATTGATAGCGGCTCTACAACTGCATATTCCACATCTTCAATTGTTAGTACCTATTCCCGTAGGTTCTTTTCTATGTTGATTCAAAGGGTACCACCCTGTTTTGTTGGACAATGCAACTGTTATTTGCATCACAAGATTTTCCAAAATTTGGATAGAGACATACTAATTTTGGATTGCAGTCTTAGCCTTTATGATGTATTTGACAAGTAGATTCTCCAAAGATGACCTCTTCTCTTGTTGCTGCTAAAATCGTGGTGGATTGTTCTGAAATTGATTCCCAGACCCTAATTATTAGCTCATGAGAAGTTCAGATAATTTTTCCAACCTGGTTTATACGTGTTAGAGTTAGGGTTGTTCTGCTATCTCTATAAATTATGTACATAGCTGACCTCTTCAGACTGAACTATATGAATAGAAGTTAACGGAAAACTTACAGTGGTATGATCTGCCCTACAACCTATGAAAATTGATGTCAACTGGCGTACCATGTTCATAAACTGAGATAAATTATATAATTTCTTCATTAATACTTCCATATGTTCAGTTGTGCTGTCATTACATCAATGATAGCAGGTTGCACAGGTGTATGCATTGGATTCACATAATCTCCAACTAATATACTGATCTGGCTGTTGTAGTTGAAGTGTATCCTGAACCTGATTTTGGTTTTGATTTTTAGCCATATCCCTTGCTTCTCTCTACTCTCTTTTGCATTGCTTGAAAGTTTTTTCGATCTCGAGATCTATTGGAAAGAACAAAATACAAGAGAGTAAGGCAATGTGATGAATAACCTAAAGAAAAGAGAGAATCGAATTCAATATAAACTAATAAAAGTAGTGCTATTTGTACATAATGATGATCATAATGATAATATGTGAGATAGACAAAGAGGAAAAGAAGAGTCGAAAAGAAAAAAAATCTAGTTATTATAATCTTTTTCGCTTTTATGTCATTATTATGTATACCATTTTGTACAAATAACATTATTCAAATTAATAAATTACAATTAAACAAATTACTCTAGACAACGGCGCCAAAAACTTGTTTGGACAAAATCCGCAAGTGTAAGAGATTGTTGACAAGTAATAATATAGTGAGTTGAGTTATTGTCCAACGATGAATAATTGTTAGCTATAGTGTATTAGTTTCTATCAAATCTGATGTAGGCGACACAAAAGAGTTTTGATGATTCTAATTACCCTAACTTAAGCAACGACAATGTAAATTATGGGTTTTATCAAATTATGAGATGAATGTTTTGGATATCAAAATCTGCCTATTGACATCTATTTTTTATTTTTGAATTGTTTAGTGTGTTTAAGTGCTCGTGACAATTGATAATCCTATATTGTTTAATATTCTTTTCCAAGATAGATCAAACATATTTCAAGCACGTCTCGACCCTATTTATGTCCAAATTCATATGCGAAGAAATGTATTTGACTACACGATTATCAAACAAGATTACACACTCCATAAATGTTATTACAAATACTTATTGCCCTCATGTCAATAATGCAATGTTCTAAACCTATTGTAAGTCTCCCAACACTACAATAAGCAACAAGTAATCTAAATGGTGCGCAAGCTTTTAAATTGTGAAATAATAATGTACAATTAATTAAGAACACAATAATTCAATAAAAATACTTATTCTTTCAATTAAAAATAGATATCCAATGGTCTCATCATCATCCAACACACTAATATGTTTAGCATAGCATGTTTGAATACAAATTACACAAAAAGTATTGAGAAGGCATCATTCGAAAGAAAGAATATAAGGAAGAACTTGGCCTTAAAAATTGAATTCGAGCTATGCACTTCAAGATCTTGTGTTAATTCACTCCTTAGTTCTTGCTAGACGTCTTTTCTATGATAAAAAGCATGGTTAACTCTTGTGAACAGTCTCTCTTAAGTTAAAAAGGTGCTAAGCAATCATTCCGTACATAGTTGGATAAAAATAAGGGAAGCAAACTTTTCCTTCCTGCTTGCCCACGCATCGGCAAGCCACTTTACTCTCAATCAGCCTCCAAGAGGGCTTTGCGCACTCATTGTTACGCCCCTGGCAGATCATCAATATTTTTGTCATATCTTTCTTTTTCGATATTCAATTAAGTCGATTCAAAGTGCGTTGAAAAGATAATTTAAATGGATACAATTCTTTTAGAAATATCATTTTTCCAAATGGAATGTTTACTATGAGAAAAAATGGTTTCAATATGAGGCTGAAAATTTAGAGTATAACTTGTTCGTCTGGAAATTGATTTGTGAAAATAATTTCACTATATTTCACACTTTTGACTTCTAATTGCATCCAATTGATCATATGTGATCTTCAATCATCATTTTATATTTTGAATTAACTATGAATATTTGCACTTTGATCCCCCAAACTTTGAATTTCTTGCAATTTCGTCTTTTTCTCGTTCATTTTCTTCAATTCGGCCAATTTGATCTTTACCTAACAAATACAATATACATAGAATTAAACCATAATTCATTAAAGTATCCAACAAATACTCTAATATAAATGCCAAAATAAGTGTGTAAAATGTACTTATCATCTTGCATCTTTTCTATTCGATACATTCATAGGAATATAATTGGGTCGTAGGTAAAAATAATATTAATTTATTTTGAGAGAGAAAATCAGTTAATAAGAAATATAAATTGTCAGTATAAAACAAGAATTGATTAATAACAGATGATTGATGATTAAGTAGGTCAAAAATTTGAGAAACAACGATAAATCCAAAGACATCTTGATTCTATCAGGATTTTGGCTTTGCTTGATACCAAGAATGATGAGAAACATTTTTCTAGTTGGGAGAACTGCTTTGAGAAACACCCTATATATTAAAGTGTTTTCGAATGCAGTTGGTCTCTAATACCGATAAAAACTTGTTTCTATCATGATTGTGCTTGTGCTCCGATACCAAAAGTTCAAGTTCACCCCGGAGTCATTCATATACTCCTCTACATAATTTTTAGTAGAAAACCCCAATTTTGGTATAGTAGTACATGGAGCGAGAATAACACCGAATCCGAAACATCTTGATTCTACAAAAAACCCTAAACTTAAAAAAGATAAATTGCCCTAAGTAAGAAATATTGTGAAAGAAATGATAATAAAATAAAATGAAGAAAATAAATAGTCAAAGTCGGATACCCTAGCTTCATCGTAGTATTTGTAGGGTTGTCAAAGTCGGATACCCTAGCCACGAGCCGAAACTCGATGCTTGGACCCGGTTCGAGTAAAAATAGTTAAAGCTTTTTTTCCCTCGTGCGAGCCAAGCTTTTGTTCGACCAAAAATTTTAGGCTCGATTCGAGCTTTCGGTTCGGGCCTTTACGAACCGAGCCGGCTTGTTTTTTTTTTTTTTTTTTAATATTCTTATTTTTTTAACTTTTTTTTTTAAAAACTTGGCTGAGTTGGCTTGGCTCGTTCGGCCCAAAAATGGAACGTGACACAGGTTGCGAGCCTTTGCCCCAAAATGGGGCTCGGCGGTTCCGAGCCTCGATCCGGCTCGGCTCGGGTTTTTCCCGAGCCGTGCTATGAGTAGCCCGATCTGACGAGCCATTTTGACATCCCTAAGTATTCGGCTTCATCGCCTATCCTTAAATAAAGGAATTGGTATTAATGAAAAGAACTATTATGGATGGAGGGGACATTAGGCCATTACTTGTAGAGTTACGGTAGAGAAAGGTGAGAGATTTTGTGAGATTAAAAACTTGAGAGCACCACTCCTGTTATACGAATTTTCCCAAGAAAATATCTGACGTAGATGAAAGTTGAATATTTATGATTGAAGTTCGTTGATTTCGAATTGAATATTGAGAAACTATCGAAGAATACAATAAAAATCCCTTGAATCAAATAGAGTTAAGAATTTGACAATCAAAACTCGTTGATTTACATGTAAATGCTGAAAATTGCTTCTTATATATACACTGATTGGGAAGACATCCGAATTATGAAAGCAAATTCAACAAACTCAAAAACATTTTATCTAGTTATCAAAAGACGAGAAAAAAGTGCCATCCATCAGAAAATTAAATAGTCTACACCTAATTGCTAATTAAATAAAAGTTTCACCTTCGACCCCTGGATTTATAATAAATTTTAATATGACCCTATTAGACAACTAAAGTACCCAAAGTATTTAAACTGTCCTCAACTCCTAGCTTTCTTGGATCTCGAACTCTGTCGTTCTCCTTGGGTTCAAGAAGATTTGACTTTGAATCTTATATAATGTCTTGAATTAAACTGCTTGTACAATGATTTTGTAAAAGTAGTTTGACAATGGTTAAACTGTATGTCAACTCTTGGATTGTGTAGTTGTACAAGTAACAAAATTGCAAATGTCTTTACCCTTGTCTCGTAATGATGGCATTGCTCTCGGAATGTTTGATGAAACTACATCTTCTTCACCAGATTTCATATCCTTATGAAGCTCTTTCAAATGACTGCCATTTGAATTCTCCAATCACATCATATTTATCTATTGGAGCATCATATTCACAGTTGGTCGTAGTGAAGCGACCTCCAACAATGCACTTAAAATTTGTTCCTCCCAAATTATTGAATCAGCACCACAAATAATTGGCTTCTACAGTTTAACGGAAGAAAAAGAATTAGAGTAGCATGCATATCGTGGGGTCTCTTTAACCATTATCCTTTCAGGTTACCCATGGAACTCAATTATTCAGTTTTATAGCCATTTTTGCATTCCAATTCCTGTAAACATTACCATTATTCCAAGTCTCTAGACTTGCAATTTCATCACAATAATTTTCGACAAAATCATCAAACTGCAATTTTACCTCTGATCCTTTACCCAGTGCAGTATGAGAAGAAACCATTGCTCGATTAATACCATCTTCTTCATTGTCCTCTGTGTCAAAAATCTAAAAAAAAAAAAAGGAAAGGAAAAAGGCCCACCATCATTTTGCTCGCCTAAATCAATGCCAATCAACTTATCTGGATTAAAAGGGACAAAAAGAAATTCATCACAATATACAACTTGTCATTGGATTTCACTAATAAAAATCAGTGTTCTAAAAAGCATAAAACTTTGTGGGCCTAAGCGAGGCTTAGGGTAAAAAAGCGTTTTCTTATTTTTAATATTATTTTGAATTTTTAATCACTTTAAAAATCATTTAATAATTAACATAATATATATTAAACATCTAAAATTATAAAATACTATATTTACTTAATAATTCATATCATTAGTCAATTATATAATTTTCAAGTTTTTGAGATGCAAAAATTAGAATAATTTTCATAGTTTCAATTTCAACTAGACAAATCATACTTCATAGATTTATTGGAACTTTATACATGGTTTAGGAGTTTGCAATAAATTAACGAGTTTCAAGATTATAATTGCATAATGTAGATAGCATTATGACTTAATCTTATTTAACTATTTAGATAAAGTCATTTTTATCTTTTGTGTAGATAAAATCATTTAAAAAAACCTGAAATTAAAGTCAAATGATTTTTTTTAAAAAAAATAAAAAACTAAAGTCAAATAAAAGATTTTTTTAAAAAAAGTATAAAACTAATAAAGTGCGCCTAAGGAAGACAAAAGAGATATAAGAAAAAATTCAACCGTTTAGAAATTGAAAAAAATAAAAAAACGTCTAGACGCGAAGTGAAGAGTTTTGCCCGAGTTTCAAGCTTGCGCCACCTATGCGAGTTTTTAGAACACTGATAAAAACTCAGTTTCTATCAGGAGTATGATCGAACTTTGATACCAATCGACATAGATGAGAGCGTGAATATTGACAAATAAAGATCGAAATTCATTGATTTCAATTGAATACCGAGAAAGGATAGAATACGAGGAATTGACAATCAAGATTAGTTGATTTGCACACAAATACCGAGTATTAATTCTTATAAGAGTATTAATTCTTATAAATATATTCGTTGATTAGTTGATTTCCACACGAATACCGAGTATTAATTCTTATAAATATATTCGTTGACTCTGAAGAATATCGAGTTATCAACATAAATTGAGATAAACTCATTTATACCTTGTTTAACTATCAAAAGCCAAGAAACAAAGTGTCATGCAGCTGCAAATTAAATAGCCTAAAACTAATTGCTAATTAAATAAAAAATTTCACCTAAGATGGATTAAGATTTTTAAGTCCAAATTATAATTAGTAATTTCAAAATTTATAATTGGCAATTTCCTAAACCCAAATCAAGTCATAGTTGAATTGTATTAAGAGTTTATCGAGTTGTAATCAAAGTTCAAATAGAAATTACCGAGTCCTAATTATAATAAAAATAGTTTGAGTTTGGTAATGTAGTTTTTGGAGGAGTTAAAAATATCCAAGATGATCACATATGATCAATGTAATGTAATCAGAAGCCAAAGGAGTGTCAATGTGTTGCACATGTTTTGCTCCAAATTCTCAGTATCAAGTTGCGACGTATTTTTCACATAGCCAACATTCAAATTTAAAAAAAAAATGCTATCAATGCACTTTGAATCATCTTAATTAGATATCGAAAGATAAAGTTATGATAAACATACAAACCTCTGCTCAGCTACCGCTCACCTCAAGCTCGAGCGGTTTGATTATCCAATGAATAGTAATATTCGATTTTCAAACTGATTTTGAGTTCATCTTCTTCCCAAACACTACTCATTATAAATGTACACCCTATAGGATGCCCAAAAGTGTGATTGAACAATATTATGATTATAGAGATCATTCGTTGAAGATCCAAACATTATTTTATTGATTTCTTGATTCAACCACAATATTATTTGTTTATTATATGCAACACATATATTGATCCAAATAGTAGAGTTTTGTCGTAAGTCAAGACTTTGTTCTTTAAAAGCCAAATAGATATTCCAATATCTTTTGTATCATCATACAGATCAAATCATAAAAGATCATTTGATCAAACACCAAAACAAAACCCTACATTCGCCAATTAGCCTTCAGAGTTCGGGAGTTTTGGGATGACGTGCTTGAAGTTCCGAAGCTCGAGAATGAGGTTCATTCTTGTTGATCCACGTGCAAAGAAAAGTAGCTCAAAGTTCTGATAAGTCCAAGAGTATACAACCGAACGAGTTCCTATGTGATTTATAAGTTAGGTGGTCAAAATCAGCTAATGTTTAACAGTGTGTGGACTAATTGTAAATTAACTTTTCTAGTGGATTTTACTCGCATGTTTGCCTTGAGGTTTTTTATCCCGAGTTAATATTTTCTTTCGTGATCATATTTGGGGTTATTTATTTATTTGCTATTATTTGCTGCTGAATGTTTGTGATTGTCTAATCATAAGAATTAATTGAATTAATTATCTTCATCATCTAGAAAAAATTAATAAATCACTTGTTGTTTTTAATTGGTTTAATTCTGCATTTGGATCTAAACTATTATGATAAATTAAACTTTCAAAGTGTTTTCATCTACTTCGTGTTTTCGTTCATTTAGTCCTTGTTTGGCCTTCATTAAAATTATAATTCATTTTTCTCTCTTTTGTCAATCACATATTTTTCAATAAAATAATATTATACAGAATTCAAAAAAAATTTCCTTCTTTTTTAACCACATATTTAAAAAAAAACACTATTTCCTACTATTAAAATTTCAAATAATGAGAGCCAAATGGGGAGAATTGTGAAACCAGTTGGGCTTTTTAATTTGGTATCTAATGTCTTCTCGAAATAAAAAATCAAACGTAAATATTACGTGAAAGACAATTTCAAGTTGTCAAATTAATGGATAGGAGAAAAAATATAGAGCCAGCCTACATGTTAAAAAAAAAAACACCCCACAAAAAACAAACAAAAAATTCACATGAGGCCCACCACCCATATGAGTATCTGTTCATTTTCTGTCTGATTTTTTTTGTACAAGAAGAAAAAATGAAAAAGATAAATGAATGGGCATTTAAAGTGAAATTAATTAGTCTTTCAAAGCATTATGATAAGGAATATAAATTCAAACATAATGAAAATAACATATTTTGACATCATATGTATGACTTTGTAGGGACATAGCTGGTCAATACAAATATCTTTATTAATTATAATTATTTTGAACTAAAACAACGTGCAAACGAGTACTTGCAAATTAACATGGAGACTTTTCTCAAATACTTTTTGTCTTTTCTCAAATTAATCCATGGAAGAATTAATTTATACCTTGTTCACAGAAGTGGAAGGAATAAGACTAAATAAAATATTTAAAGAAGAAAA
>CAIGRB010169604.1:23391-37763 GCA_903798255.1 Fraxinus quadrangulata | reverse complement strand
TGGTTGGTAGGAGGAGGTCAGGTCCTTCTTTTTTTTTTCTTTTCTCATAGTGGCTATCAGAGGTTGGTTGTACACCAACTTTGATGTCAACTATGCATTTCTTCATGGAGACCCTGCTCAGAGTTTACATTCAAATGCCTCGAGATTATCGTGACTGAGAGAGAGGCAATTATGTGTGAGAAATAGATGAATATGGTTGTGTTAATTTCTCTCCATGCATATTTCAGTCTTAATAATGTAGTTAGAAAAGATTACAAATAAATAAATTATTATAACCACATCAAGGGGAAAACAGTATTTATAATCACAGCAATGGACAAATTAATAATAATACAAAAATGTTTTGATAGTAGTGAAATGCTTATACTTGGAGAATGTTTCATTGTGCTTTAAACTTACTTTTTATGTTATGTATGTTGTCAAACATGAGATTCAAAACTATTTTTCTTCTAAAAAAAAACTTAATTTTGAAGAGCGTAAGGTCTAAACTTACTTTATAGGGAGAGGAATTTAAAATAGGAGCCGAACATATTCTACCTTTGACAAAAGAAGTGAGCTTATTAACCATTATCATAGAATCTTAATAGTAAAATTGAATGGATTTTTTTAAGCAGACCACCACAAATTAAGGTGGAAATTTTAATAAGAAAAGTAATTACAAAGTTTTGGAAGGAAGATAGACCTGACCTCCTCCTACCAACCATTGCATNAAAGTAATTACAAAGTTTTGGAAGGAAGATAGACCTGACCTCCTCCTACCAACCATTGCATATAGGAATTTGGGGAGTAAATTAATGTAGTTTCCTTTTATTCTTGATAATATATCTGGCATTTTCATCAATAATTAGAAAAGATTATTAAAAGGAAATAATTTAAATAGTAATAATGTATATTTCTTATTTAGATAAATATTCAAATGGTAAATTACTTAAAATTTTTGAAATGCGAATAATGCTATATATCTCCACTGTGCAAGATGACCTATTTAGGTGACAAAATATGATTTATCTAATTTAATAGATAATATTTCCTTATAATTAATTGAATCTATCATTTAATATCGTATATATTGTTATTTAGATTTATGTTAAGAATCATCGATAAGGTTAAATAGTATTATTCTTGAAATAAAGGATGACGGACTTTAAAGACGTTCTTATCCTCAATTGAATGCACTACTTTTTAGCTTTATATAACCACAAATTCCTTGTGCATTAAATCAAAATCATCTACCATCTCAACTTGCACCTTATTTCTATTGAAAACAAAAAAAACATTCATTTCTATTGAGATTCAGACATACATTTAACATGGCAACGAACGTTTATCTTACAACTTTAGTGTTTCTTTCAGTTTACACTCATATTCTTTCAACCACTGCACTTCCGATCTCAAGTAAGTGTAAAGTTTTGTTCTTCTGATTTACTTGTGCCACATCTACATGATCACATATCCCATTTTCTGGTTTTAGGAAGCTTTGTTTCAAATGAAGAAAAAGAAGTAGCCACCAAAAAACTCTCTCAGGTTCTCTCTCTCTCTCTCTCTCCAATTTTTTGTGTAGTTTTATTAACTTGATTGTAAATTAGCAGAACAATTAATGGATTACAAACACAATCCTATTATTAGTTGAAATTTGAATCTTTTGATTTGTGAAGGACATTAGAAGAGTTGAATTGGCAGATGCTGAAAGAACTGAATATCAAAGCATAAAGATGGAGAACATTCAAGACTATGCTGACCCGAAACCCAATCCGGTCCTTGCTCCAGTAAGACCCCATCCACCTCCGACGGATGTACCTCCAATGGATGCAAATTAACTATTAAAAATTTATATTCGTTTGGAGAAATGGATTTTTTATCGTCAATGCCCTACTTCTTCATATCAATATTCTGATGAAATTTCAATGCTTTATTGGCAATTAATAATTTTTCCGGATACGTTTTCTTCCATTACAAATTTGAGTTGGATTTTTCCATCTCGAATCCTACAAAATTTGTTAAAATGTTCTCTCTCATATCAATAAATAAATGGATGATTTTGATGGATATATGACAAATATTTTGTAGAAAATATGTTGAGATGTTCTTGAGTCCACTAATTAATTAAGTCACCAACAATGGAATATATTTGTCACAGATCCGTCACAAAATTTTACAACAGATTTGTGACAAATTATCCCTCAGAAAGATTCAATTCATGTCCCATTTCGTGACAGATTTCGATACAGTTAAATTATGCAGGGGATGATTAGTATTATCAAAAACTCATCAAATCGATTTAATGTTGAGGATTCATGGAAAATATAGAGAAAGTTCTCAATGTATTTTATGACTATCTAACCAAATCAGAGTAGAATGAATCCCTAGTCTTGGTTTAAGAAAAAGAAAAACATATAGACAACCTTAAGTTCAATGAAATTGTAACTCAAGCCCCTGACTCCTAAAAATATAATAACACAACTATGTGAAATAATAAAATAAAAATGGAGAAGTCATCCACCTCATCATGCGTGTGCCCTTGAGTTGTGTACTATCTACTCTAGTCTCCTTTCGAATAGTTCCACTTGTCTACCTTGTTACACACGCACAATCTAGTTTTCTACGGTCAAGTCTCGTCCCTTTTTTAATGATCCTAAAAAATTGCGACAAATTATTGAACAGTGGATACATGAGATTTCCATTGCAAATCCACGAGCATCTTTAGCCATTGTCCTCAATATGGATCGTCACAATCTTAAGCCAAGAAGGAAGAAAGTATAGCAACACAAATTTGCTCAAAAATTTTTTATACTACTATGAATAGTCATCGGTAGATTCGTTACCACTTTAATTTCTTTAACACGGAATGGAATTCAAGAGAGATAATAAATGACGCAGTTTTGTAACGAAAACAGTCTGTCCGTGTTGACACGTTATCTAGCAGTGTATCTTTTGGAATTTTAATTTTAATACATGCACATCTTGATAACAAACTAATGGCTGTTTCCCATGTAATTATTTTAGGTTAAACAAGCTAGTTCAATTACGTAAAGTTTTAGATAAAATAACTTTAAATATTATTAGGGCATGTAAAGGTTCTGCATTCAAATCTAATCATTGTTCACTATAAATTCAATTTGCAAGCCTTCAAAAAGAAAATATTTTAAGAGATGTGCTGAAATTGTGGGTTGTGGTTCTTAAACCCCTTTTTGGAAGTGAAAATGCGTTTTCATTTGGCCTATCCACTCGGCGTGATCTTATTGGCCCATTTACTCCACCTGGATCTGTTTTTGTTTAGAATGAACTTGGGCCGTTGGATTATATCTAAGGTTTAGGTTGAGAGTACGTATTTTACCTAAGGCTATTGTACCGTCATATTTTTCCTTTGGCTTCTGGTTTACTCATTCTTTAGCTTCTCTGTGAGGCAATTTCTTTGTTTCTTCGAGGGATTTCATTCAAATCTTGAGTTGTAATTAGTCTGCTGGTTTTGTATTGTTCGGTCAGGTTTGAGCCTTAGTTATTGAGTGTTTATAATGGCTGTGTACAATGTTTTAGGTTATATTGAGTCTTGGTTGTGTACTGATTAGATGGTTTTTGCACAGTGAGGAGTTAGTTTACCTATGAGCCTCCTAGATTAGGCATTGTCAAACTGGATGAACCAGTCTCTGTTGTTATTTTTCATTTTTGGACTGCGTATATTCTGTTCATTATATTGTTTGGGTGTTATTTGGGTGAATTAAACACAACAAATTGGTATCAGAGCCTTGTAAGGTTGTGGGTAAGATCTTTACATTGTTTTTCCAGCTTCTTTTTGTATTGATATGTTCTTTCAAATGTGCAGTTCACTGAAATCATTTTTGAACTGAGGTCCTTAGAGGCTTTGATGTTCTTGAATCCGGATCTGAATTGGATTCAATTCTCCTAAACGAAAGTGGAAATTTAATACTGTTATACACAGTATTTTTGGTGAGATTGTTCCTATTAACCCTGTTCAGTAATTGATTTGCATGTTTAATATGAATTTGAAAATCTATTAATATATTGTGATTTAGTTTATTCATAACCTGAATAAATTGACAGACTATAATAGGAGCACGTTTAGGTTTATCTTCGGTTTCTTTCAATCTGAGTGTTTGGTACCAACTGTTATAACTCAGATATTGATTGTTTGTTGCTGCTTCAGTCTGTACATATTTTATTAGTACTGTTTTTCATTCTGAGTTTAGCTTACTTGTCATAGTTTGCACGAAAAAAAATTCTCAAAACTTTTTCTACAACTTAAGTGATCTTCAGAGTGAAAATCACTTATGTCCACGAGTAATAATCACCCTTTTACAGAATCTGTGATGGGTTCGAATGTCGAATTATCACAATTCGATGAAATGTGGATTACTCGATTTGGAAGCAGAAAATGAGGGCCATATTGGTCTAACAAAGGATTGCTAAAGCCCTTGATGATCTTGAAATTTTTTCTGATGAATTGAAAGCTAAGCCTGATGAAATTTTAGATATGAATGAAATAGCATACAGTTCTATTATATTGCACCTGTATGATGATATAGTAGGACAAGTTGAACGTCATACCACCCCTAGGGACTTGTGGACTGCATTAGATGCTTTGTTTCTAACTAAAACATTGTCTAATAAAATCTACCTTTTAGAGAAACTGTTTAGTTTTAAGAAGGATAGTGGAAAGAATTTTGAAGCTAATTTGAGTGATTTTAGTATCTTAGTTAAGAGTCTTGTTCACAATGGAAAGAAATTTGATGATGAAGACCTTGCAGTGATTCTGCTTAATTCATTACCTAATTCATTCAAGAATATAAGGAGTGAGATAAAATACTCTAGAGATGCTCTAACACAAACCATTGTCACTAATGCTTTAAGATCTCGAGAATTGGAGATCAAGAAAGAATCTAAAACAAGTATAAGAGGAGCATGTTTGTTAGAGGGATGACTGAGAAGAAGGAAAATAACTTCAACAACAGATGATTCAAATCCAAATCTAAATTAAGAGATAAAAGTAATAAGAAGTGTTATCATTGTAAAAAATTAGGTCACTTTAAAAGAGATTGCTTTGAATAGAAGAAAAAATAATGATCACAATAATGATGAATTGAATAATTCAGCTGTAGGTTCTGAATTAGATAGCCTACTTGTAATGATTGTGTCAAATGAAGAAGTTGATAAGGATTAGATCTTGGATTCAGGGTGTACATTTCATATGTGTCCTAATAGGTCATGGTTTAATAATTACAGAGAAGTTAAACCCAAGAAAATGTATATGAGTGATAATAACTCTCAAAGTGTTCTTAGTATTGGTGACATTACCATTAGGATGCATGATGGTATTGTCAGACAATTAAATAATGTAAGGCATGTCATAAATCTTAAAAAAAAATCTCATCTTATTGGGAATTCTTGAAGATTAGGGACATTCTTTCAAGTCAGATAATAACACTTTGAAAATAATGAAGGGATCTTTGATAATTCTCTAGGGACCTAAAAGAAATGTATTATACTATCTTATGAGAGAGACTGTTACTTCTCAAGATGCAAAATCTTTGACCATAATTGAAAACAAATCTGAATTATGGCATAATAGAATGAGACATATAGGAAATAAGGGTTTAAATTATCTAAGTAAACAAAAACTACTTGGGAAAGATATGATTGAACCCCTTGAATTTTGTGAAACATGTGTGTTGGGTAAATCACATAGGGTGAGGTTCGAGACTGGGTTACATACCACCTCTAGGCCCCTAGATTATGTCTACTCATATTTATGGGGACCAAAAGTTACCTTACTTTTGAAGGCAATAAGTACTTTCTTTCTATAGTTGATGACTACTTAAGAAAGGTATGGACTTATCTATTAAAAAATAAATCTGAGACATTTCAAAAATTTAGAACTTGGTTGAAGCTGGTAGAAAATCAACTCGATAAAAAGTTAAAAACTCTAAGAACTGATAATGATTTGAAATTTTGTAATGCTGAGTTTGATAACTCCTGAAAACAAAACGGGATTGTAAGATACAGAAATGTTAAACACACACCTCAACAGAACGGGGTCGCTGAAAGAATAAATATAGAACTCTAATGAATAAGGTTAGGTCTATGATGATCAGTTCTAGATTATCTAAAGGTTTTTGGGTTGAGGCTGTGACTACAGCTGCCTATCTTATAAATAGATCTCCATGCAGTTCTGTTGAGTTTAATACTCCAAAGGAACTTTAGACTGGGAAGCCCCCAAACCTTTATCACATTATGGTGTTTGGATGTGTGGCACATGCACATCAGATTGAGGAAACGTTAGATCCTAGAGCCACTAAATGTGTTACGCTTGGGTACGCTAAAAGGGCGAATGGTACAGGTTGTTGGTGTTGGGTGTGCAAGGCATTAAGATCATTAATAGCAAAAATGTGGTATTTAATGAGTCCGAAATGCCATGTTTGAAAATTAAAATTAATAATTCTAAAGAGCAAATCAAAGAGAATACTTCATAGTTTGAGGTGAAGTTAGCTAGACTCAGTTACACTCAACCTGAAAATGGTGAAACTGATGTTGAACAATCTGATGAAAATATTGTTAAAACATATGGAGGTGAAGTAGATGTACCTCAAACTGAGGTTGAAATTGAAATTGAGAACATAAACATCCCCACAAATGAGACTAACATTCAAAATTTTCAATTGGTTAGAGATAGGAAAAGGAAACAAGTCAGACCAAATCCAAGATATGAAATGAATAATTTGACTGACTTTGTTCTTATCTTTGGTGAATCTCTAGAACATTTAGAACTTTCATCTTATGAAGAGGCGAAGGGTTTACTCAAAGTGAAGGTGTTGATTATAATGAAATTTTCTCTTCTGTAATCAAATATAAAACAATATGATTGATTCTTGAACTAGTTGTTCAATTCAATTGGAAACTTGAACAATTAGATGTCAAGACTGCTTTCTTACACGAGGAGTTAGAAGATGACATTTATATGAGTCAACCTTAAGGCTTTGAGGAAAAAGGAAAATTTTAACTTTGTGTGCAAGTTGCAAAAATTTGCGTATGGACTTAAACAAAGTCCTAGACAGTGGTACATAAGGTTTGACACATATATACTGAAATTGGTTTTAGGAAAAGTGAATATGATAATTGCTTGTACTATAACAATACTAAAACTGGAAATGAGGTGTATCTACTTCTATAAGTAGATGATATGTTGCTCGCTAGCTCTAGCAAAACTGAGATATTAAGGTTTAAGAATATCTTAAAATTTGAATTTGATATGAAAGACTTAGAGAATGATAAGAAAAATTTAGGAATGGTTATTAACAGGAACATGAAAGAAAATACATGACTATATCTCAAGAAACATACTTAAATAAAGTTATAATCAAATTTGGCATGAAAGAAGCTAAGTATTTGAATGTTCCTCTTGCAGCCCACGTGAACTCTTCAGCCCAATGTCTTAAAACTGAATCTGAACTTAAAGATAGAATATTCCATATGCTAATGCCATAAAGTCTGATATATTTTCTATGGTTACAACTAGACTTGATTTGACATATTCTATCAGTTTTCTAAGTAGGTTTATGTCTAATTTGGGGAAATCTCATTGGGCTAGGTTAAAGTGGTTATTGAGATATATAGGTGGAACACTTAGAGTAGGTTTGGTGTTTAAGAAGGGATCTGATCCATTAACATTGAAATGATATGTAGACTCTGATTTCATTGGGGATAAAGATCAGAGAAAGTCTACTACTACATATTTCTTTACACTTTGTGATAATTGTATCACTTGGAAGTTACAACTTCAACCTCTTGTCACATTATCCAGTACATAGGCTGAATATGTGGCAATAGTGGTATCTGTAAAAGAATGTATCTGGTTAAAGGGAATTTCGGGAGAATTGAATTTTTTACATGAGACACCTACAATTTTCACTAATAGTCAAAGTGCTTTACTATTATGCAAAAATCCTGTTTGTCATGAAAGATTCAAGCATATTGAGGTGAAATACCATTTTATATGTGAGAAAATTGCATGTGGTGAGAGGTATCTGGACGATGATGTAGGGTAAAATACATGTCCTATGCATTATAGCAACTGGAGAAAGTGAGAGGTTTTAAAACCAAGGTGAAGATTGTGGGTTATGGTTCTTAAACCCATTTTTGGAAGTGAAAGTGTGTTTTCAATTGGCCTGTCCACTTGGCGTGATTTTATTGGCCCATTTTACTCTACTCGGATCTTTTTTTGTTTGGAAGAAATTGGGCCGTTGGATTAGATCTAAGGCTGAGGTTGAGAGTATATATTTTACCTAAGACTACTGTACCATCATATTTTTCCTTTGGCTTCTGGATTATTCATTTTTTAGCTACTCTGTGGGGGTGATTTCTTTGTTTCTTCGAGGGATTCCATTCAAATCTTAAGTTGTAATTAGTCTGCTGGTTTTGTATTGTTCGGTCAGGTTTGAGCCTTAGTTATTGAGTGTTTATAGTGGCTGTGTACAGTGTTTCAGGAAGTTCCTAATTTTGTATAGATTAGACAGATTTGGGAGATCCGGTTGTGTATCGATGACCGTGTGAGGTGTTTTGGTATGAGTCTTGGTTGTGTACTCATTATTCACTCTCTTTTGATGGTTCTTGCATAGTGATGGGCTTAATTTACCTCTGAACCCCCAGATTAGGCATTGTCGAACTGGGTGAACAATTATCTATTGTTATTTTTCATTTCTGCAATGCGTATATTCTGTCCATTATATTGTTTGGACTTTATTTGGGTGAATTAAACCCAACATAAATAAATATAATTTCAGACTTAAGGCATGCTTTTCTTTATTAATATTATTTAGGGTTCTGTACTCTATCTTTTTCAATTAAGTCATTAAAATTTTAGTCAAGATAACTAGACACTATGTCAATGTTTATATAACACCCGTGTTAGAAATCACGATTATCCTTTTTTGTAATTGATACTAAATTAATTAAAAATTAAGTTCTCAGTTTCAATAGTTTAGGAAATGTTTATTTATATTCAAAACTCCACTTACAAAGATACCTTGAATAATGTTATTTGGTGGTCAATATCACTAAGTCAATTTTAGACACTTTAAAAATTGTAATTAGGAAAGAAGTCTTTTTTAATTACGGTTATACTCCCTTGTTTAAAATGTTTCACCTAATTATGGAGAATTATTTAATAATAAATTTGAGTGTTTCGGGCTCATTCTAGATCAACACCACAATCAACCAACAAACGATCAATAAACCACCACTTCCTAAACGGTTGCTCCAACAAATAGATAGCCCACAAAGGACTTGGGGATGAGAAGATTACAGCCAAGAGAAATCAGCCACCAAGGCTAAGTAAGAAGACAAAGAACCGAATCTTCCAAGAAGAGTACAAAGCCAAGTAAAGGAATCGGTTTTCTTCCATCTCAAACAAAATAGTTGTTCAATCTTTCTCACTCAAGCAACAGTAATGAACGGGTGGTATATAAGGAAATATGATGGGTTTTAGGTTAGAGAATAGATAGGGCTCAATAAGACATAAGTAGTAGGCTAGCAATTTATAGGAGCCATTCAAATTTGGTTGGGCCATTAGGCTGCTTCAAATGACCCAAATGAGTTACGTGGGAGCTTTAGGTAATTGTGGTGTCGATACATATATTCAGTCATTTGGTTGATGTTGACTGAATAAAAGAACAAGACTTACATCATCGCCTAGGGAGGTCGTTTGACAACAATTTGCCTAACATTGAGATATGGACTCTTTTTTTCCAAGAAGTCTACTTCAAATTTGTGATTGAAATAATTTGAGTTATTTAAAAGTGGAAATGAACTTTTCAAGGAACCCGAAAGAATGGGAAAATGCTTTCCATAACAAGTAGGCTTGTCTACGAATACCAATGCCCCGATTTGATTAGGATTTCAATCATTAATAGGAGTAGAAGGATTGCAATAATAAGCACCAATGAAAAATATATCTCGCACCTGACTAGAATATCGATCATTAATAAGGGTAGGAGATGTGCATTAACAAGCACCAAGGAAAAGAATAGAAGTTGGAATGGTTGAAAAGTCCTCCTAAAGCGGTATATCGTAGAGGGGTTAGAGCAATCACCAATAGAAAGATAAGGCATGCAATTCTCAAGAGCATTTGACGGTAGGATGTAAACGAGTCGAGTCAAGTCGATCCGAGTCGAGGCCCACAGCCCGTGCAAAAAAATGGGTCAAGCTTTTTTGACCTGAGTTGAACCAAAGCTCGATTGAAAAACCGAGTCTTGGCTCGAGCTTTAGGCTCGGGTCTTACCAACCCGAGCCGACTAGAGTCGGGTCAACTCGATTTTACCGACTAGAGTCGAGTCGGCTCAATTTTTTATTTTTAATTCGTGTAACTACTTGCTTACAGCAGCAGACATCGCTGCCTGCAATAAAACTCATAGTAGAATTCAAGTCACGTTTGAACTTTAACAATATGATCGTGATGCAAATGTCACAAATGCATTTTTTTCATGCCCGTTGAGATTGCCTTAACGACACATCTAATCCTCTCATTCCCAAATAATCGTTATTTAGACAAGGGCCCATACAAAAGTTAGTACAAAGGAAGTCTTATTTAAAGTAAAAAGGTGACCACATTATCATTTTTGTTACTTGAGCAACTTTTTGTACTTTCAATGTATTTAATTCCACACCAAAATGGGCCCCGTACAAGGTTCCCAACCCTCTCTCTACACGTAGTTGTTGCTTGATCAAAAATCCTTAGCTAAAGGGAAAAAGTCGACCAACATCATATAGTAAAAGGAATATTAAACGAACTAGATTGTCACTTGGCTCATATTTCTAAACCACGATTAAAATTCCAACTCTTGAAGTCGGTATCTGTTTAATGTATTGTTGATTATTTTAAGTGTGCATTTGTTTAATAATGTTCAAAACTTCTATCAAAATTCAATGCAATCAAATCACTCATAACAAACTCCAAGTCTCCAACAGGCTAATTTTGGTCTACTTCTGTCCCCATTTGTTACTTTTCTATTGTTTTCACGTCTGATTGAAAAGCCCATTAAGAAACATAACCCACAACTGTCAAGCCCATTGCTCGCTTCTGTTTTCTTTTAATGCACAAATTGCTCAACAAAAAAACTATACAAGATCAAGTCAAAAGAACTCGAACAAATCAAACTGAATTAGAACCTAATGTTTCAAATTAATTTGGCTCGATTTTACTTACATTCTTTCAGAACCAATAACCTCGATCTTAGTTTGAATCCGATTTTAGGACTTAGAACCTAGAACCAAAAATTTGTTAACTCGATAAACAAGTGAGGTTTTAAATCTAAGCACAATGATTTCCTTGAATTATATCTCACATGATCTTGCCAATACATATAATTAAAATGCATTAATGTCACTATTTAGAGGTTATCACTTCTATTGTTTAAGACTATCCATTAATTCACCACATTGGTAGAACAAATGACAACAAAACCTTGTTAGAATAAAATGCATATTTTGTTCACCGTTCGCGGATGAAAAATTTATTGATCAAATAATTTGTGTCTTGTATATTTTATATTGCCATCACAATTTTTATTTGATATATCATATTTTAATTGCAATTAAACTCCTCAATCTTTACTCATTGTATTGAATATTTCCTCAACTTTTTTCGTCGAATTCTTATTTTTAATCTTCTAATAATTAGTACGTCGCATCCTTGACGATGACTTCAAAATATTTTATTTTTATGCTTTGAAATAAGTGAAAGATATTTTTTGCACTTTTTATTTATTTATTTTGAAAAATATGATGAAAAAGTAAGTTATTTTACGCTATTTCAACAGACTTCCGAATATAAATTTTTTATCAAATATAAAATATGTTAACTTATGAAAAGTTTGAGAATAAGAATGGCATGAAAAAACATTAGGGATATAAGTATTCTAATAAACAAAGACTAAGAACCCTAAGTGTAATTAAAACGTCATGTAAGAAATAAAAAGGAAAAATTGCAACAACGATCCCTAACTTTTTCAATTTTTGCAGACTTTACTCTAACCTTCAATTTGTGCGAGCAAATGTCTCTAATCTTTCAGAAATATGCATATGGAGTCCAAATGGATGGAAACTATCCAATTGACCGTTAGTTGACCAAAAATTTTGATTTTGACCAAATTTGATAAAGGCATTTATGTCAATCACATATTAAACCTTTTAAAAATCAAATTAAACTTAAAAAAAAAGGAAAGAAAAGAAATTAAAAAAAATAAAAATCATCTTCTTCCACATTTTACCCACCCCCAAAATGTAGAAAACTCTTGCCCACCCTTCAACCTGTTATTGCCGACCACTACCTATTTTTCCTTCACTTCACAAATAATTTGTTGGATTACCGATTGATTCTGCAGTATTCCAATTGGTTTCAAATCAAATCCTCTCTCAATTTTATGTCGATTCTTATGAACAGGTCCTCGCCGAAATCGGGCGTTGATATTGAGATGGACTATGAATGATTTTGGTGAGTGTACATACCTAATGGGGTTCGCAAATTTTCTTTTAACTTTAGTAGCTGCCATCCTCTGTGTTTGTTTTGCACCTACAGCAGCTAGTCCCGAGATTCCAGAAATTAAAACTTATCTAAATGGAGTTGATACCCCCAATTTGTTTGGTGCAACAACATTGATGGTTAAGGTGCGTCATTTTTCTTGAATGAAGAAATTGTGGTTCATTGGAGGTGGCGAAGGCGGTGCCCCGTGGGTATGGATTGGTTTAGTGGGGTGGGTGGGGAAGAGAAAGACATCTTCTTCCATTTCTTTTTTTTTTTTCAATTTTTGATGTAATATTTTAATTGTTTATAATAGAAAAATATAAAGTTACATTTTGCCCCTTTAAGAATGGTTAAAATATGGTCAAAATATATATATATTTTTGTCAACTAACGGGAAAGTGGATATATTTCATCCATTTGGACTCCAAATGAATATTTTTGAAAGGTTAGAGACCTTCACTGGCACAAATTGAAGATTAGGGTAAAGTTTGTAAAAACTGAAAATGTTAGGGACCGTTGCTACAATTTTCTCAAATGAAAATTGTGGTGTGAATATAATTACCCTTTTAAAATTCTTCTAAATTTAAATGTCCACAATTGAGATTTTAATATATTTTAATGAGATTTATTAAACTTTAGGTGTCCCCAACTAAGATTTTAATGCATTTCAACGAATTCTTTTAAAACTTAGGTGTCCTCAATAAATATAGTGAATTTATAAGCATTTCATTAATAGAGGAATTTTTAAATATTTGGATAGAATTCGAGCTTAAAATTACACATAACAAAATTTTTTGAAATTTTACCATTTTTAATGAGGTTCCGATAGAATTGTGGAAATCTGTTTAAATTTACGAAATTCATTAGAATTTATAATCTTTTAAAATTAATCAAAATCTTAGTTGAGAATACCCCATAAATATTGTTCTCAATCTATTGTAATTCAACGTTATTGTAAAGGTTTAATAAATTTTTTGAACCAATGTCTGAGATACTAGAAATTTTGTAACGAGTTTGTTGGCTATTTAAATTTTGTAACGTTAATTAGGATTTGACTTTATCAATTTAAATAGAAAGAAATTAATTACCAAGAGTAAATATGTGTAATCACCAATTAATTCGTTCTTATCCTCAATTAATACACCACATCTTAGCTTTATATAATCACTAATCCTTGTGCATTGTCAGCTATATTCACGTTAATTTCTATTGAAATTGACCAACAATCTCAACATGGCAATGAAGGTTTATCTTACGCTTTTCGTGTTTCTTTTGATTTACGTGCATATTTTCTCTTCTACTGCAGTTCCGATATCAAGGGGTAAATTATATTTTTCAATGCAGAACTTTGTCCTTATTTCCTATTATCATTTTAACATCAGCTGCATCATGTATAATGGCATAAAATATGAAATTTATCCTTGTTTTTTTTTTTTTTTTTGCCGAGTTTAGGACAAAGCTTTGTTTCAAATAAAGAGGAAGAGATACCAAGCAGAAAATTCTTTCAGGTTTTCCCTCTATTGTTGTTGTTGGTGTTGTTATTATTAGTATTATTATTATGTCTCTTTTTTGAGTATGTCACTTTCTTTTTTTTATCTTTTTGAAGGATTAATATTTAATAATCTCTCGCCAATGTTAGTTCAATGGAAAAGTCACGTTATGTTCTTCGCACGAGATAATAACGGACTTAAATGGAAAGTTCGGTCACCTTATTGAACTTATTCCAATATTTTAATTTCTATTTTGTCACTTTTTAAAAATTTTATCACATTTTTACAGTCACTTTTTTTTGTTAATATTTGTCACTTTTTTTTTTGTTGTCACTATATTTTTTTTTTTTTTT
>CAIGRB010169604.1:0-20465 GCA_903798255.1 Fraxinus quadrangulata | reverse complement strand
TTTTTAAAATTTCAGAAACTTCCTTGGAGTTTACTTTTGGAATTCACTCCTGTTAACATTCATTTTACCATTCCATACTACTTTGAAATTGTTATTTATTATATTTAATTTTTTTTTTCTTACTATTTATTTAGATACACTTTTTCATACTTTTGTTTTGATTTAATAATTAATTGTGTTTAGTCTTTTATTTGAATCAATTTTTCCAAACATATAAAATTCTGCCAATAATTGAATAATCGATTGATTTTAGTGATTTAGGTAACTTTTTGATGTTTTTCTATTTAAATTTATAAAGGGAGTTTTTTCGATGTCGTGAGTAGATATGTGACTAAAAATGGAAAGATGGGGTTTAAATGAGAAGAACACAGATTGCTCAAAACTTAGACCCGACGTTACAATTTAGTCCAATTTGATTTGCTTAGAAACATATTATTCAAATTGTAAATACAGTGACAATTTAAATCAACTAACTATTGCAAAGGATAACATTTGTAGGATAAAAATTCTTGAATACGGGACGACGTAGAAGATGATTTGGAGTTTGTTGCAGAAACTTTGAAATGGCGAATTTGGGTCCAAGGATGTTACATCATCGTTTTTCTTAAATAATATATTGTTGCAATTGCCATGATTCTTTGGTTCAATAATTTATTGAATCGATTTTTTTAAATCGTGATATTTGGCTTTCTTGGATTTGATCTAATATGTCATGAATTTCGTAGCTATAATTGTTACACAGGTTTACATCATAAATTGTCGCCAATTGTTAAAAGTAGTGTGCAGAAAAATTATTATGAATGGATACACTTTCCCAATTATCACACTGATTAATTTTAAAAGATGCAGTAATTTTTATATAATTTGAAGGAAAAAGTGTTCTCGTATGTGACGAACATCACAAATTTTATCAGAAAATGAAACATTGGAATCTAAAGGAGGATTGACCTTCAACGGTTCGGAAGGATGCTCCATTATCAAATATCCGATTATCACTGAAAGAATGAACAAGGAGCAGTACTTGCAAAATTAATTAGAATAATTTCTCTCTCTATCGTAGGATTTGTAGAATTTGATCATATTATATTTGCATTATTGTCGATGAAGATGTACATAATAAATTGATCTGGCTTTGAACTTGGTGTCATTAGTTGTTAGATAACACAACAAAGACCACAAAGATGAGAACGAAGAGCTATCGAAAAATTATTGTTGGTGGAATCAACCAAGATACAATAATCTAGAACCAAGTCCGTATCAATAATTAAGAAATGAAGTCTCCATTAAGGCATCTCGAACCCATGCATCAATTTGAAAACAAATTGGTGCAAAACTCCTCTCCAAACCAATTGTAAATCATCGCATGATCTCATTTCTTTATATGGGAGGACTGTTATGAGCAGTGCATTGGCGAAGGGCTTTGATACTTACACCCATATTTGGTATTTTTATGGATCCCCCTTCCCCATCTCTCCCTATTCTAGTTTGTGGCGCGCTTCATCAATCGAATCTGTTAAGATCAATATTGGTGGATGCGTCAAAGATGGTTATGCGAGTGGGGAGGTATCATCATAGATCACGCTGGACATTGTATCAGGGCTTTCTCAGTTTTATATGAACCATGCATGATATTAGGGGTAGAGCTCCGCGCTATTCTTGATGGGATTTTAGTAGCTCAAGGATAGGGTTATTCAACGATTTGGGTTATCTTGATGGGATTTTAGTAGCTCAAGGATAGGGTTATTCAGCGATTTAGGTTAAGTCAGATTCTATAGTGGCTATTCACTGCATCACTAGAGGATGAGGATCATGGACTATTCAGGGCATACTTAGATATATTACAGACATTATATCCTTCGACAGAGATATAGTTTCTCACATATACAGAGAAGGAAACCAGGTTGCAAGTGCTCTTGCTGCTGAAGGTTGGGATCTTCGCCGATATCAGGTATATGGACCACTGACCTACCACAATATGTTAGGACACTAGCACAAGTTGACAGACATGGATTGCCCAGTATCAGAATTTGAATTTCATTTTAACTTTCAACACTTATTTTTGATTTATTTTTTTTTACATCAGTTCTTATTGTAAATGAAGTAGTACTTTCTTGTTTACTGCTTTATTTTTCGTCATTTACTTTCATTGTAAGAAAAGTAGTACTTTCTCATTTACTGTTCTCATTATTTTCATGTAACCATGGTATTGCTTCGCCACAAGTGAGGACATATTAATAATTCTCGGAGGTATCGCTCTTCTTTAACTAAAAAAAAGGACCAACTGCAAATCATTACTCCTAATTGGTGTAATGAATTCATTTGGTGCAATTTTTTTCAATTTTTAATATTTTGCTTTTGCCCTTTATTTTATACTACGGCAAGTTTTTTTATTTATATTATAACCTTTTTATATCCTTTTATTATTAATAATTTAATTTAATTTAATTTATACTTATTTTACTTTTATTATTAATTTATAATAAATTGTAATCAACTATTGAATAATAATTTTTGAATACTGTTAGTGTTTGAGTGTGACCCGAATTCCATGTTCAAGTAATTGAAGAATTTTAATTAAAGTGCACATTAAGAAAAATTCAGTTTGGAACGCTATTGGAGTCTTATTCAAGTTGAAATTCTATTTGGAAACCCTATTGGAAGTTGAAATTTGTATTGAACCTGAAGATGTTGAAATTATGGACCGGAAAGAAAAGTCGCCGTATTTTCGCTAGCCTACCTCTAACTGACCATTCGAGCAACACCTGCAGGTTTTCTCCCGAGACTTGGTCACTCGTCTGTCGCTCGCATGACACTCGAGCGACAGACCTATCGCTAGCCTGTCACTAACTTATTACTCGGGCGATAGGGTTATCCGGCTCAAGCATTTTTCACGTTTTAACACGTTTTTGACATTTTATTTCATCTATTGTGGTTTGGACATCGCTTTACATTCTATTTCATTATTTGTGGTGAAATAAAATCTCATAATTTCTCTACCATATTTTCTTATTTTCTTTTATTATTTTGCTTGTAATCAAATACTTAATTATTATGCCATATAATTTTAACATCTCAATTCGGTGGTTGATTTCATATCAAGTGGTATCGAGCAATACGTGATCTTTGAATTCTCAACAATTGGTATCGGAGATTCTGAACATAATTAACAAAACAAATACATTAAAATAAAATTACTCATTAAAATTCAAAAGTTACAAAATTTAAGTTATTAATAAATTATACAATATCTTAAATATTTTTTATTTAGTAATTTTAGTAGTAATATAATTTGTAATTAAATAATTTTAAAATAATCAGTTAATTGTTGAGCATTAAATTTAAAAATAAGAAAATAAAGGAGCACTATTTATTTGGTGTAATGGATTGGAGATGCTTTGCAAGATGTGTGAAAGCTGAGCCATTTTTGGTGCCATGGATTGGAGATGGCCTTATACATACATTTCGTGTAGTACGGACTACACACCAAATGTTTCAATAATAAGCTATAAATTTTGTAACTCGTGCAATAATATTATTGACTATAAATCCTCTAATAAATAAATGTTTCTATATGAAAAATATATAGAGTTTGTTCGTGCAAAATCCGCAAGCGTACGAGATCGTTGATAAGTAATATAATTAATGAGCAAAAAGACATCGTCCCATATAGAATAAATTTAATTCAAGTTTATTAACTTTTTATAGGATTTGAATTATGTAAACAAAAGAGAGTTTGATTTTATTTTATGTTAATTAATCTAAGAAAGCTATAAAAATGTGACTTTTGTCAATTTATGGAAGATTGTATAGTATCTCGAATATGCCTATTGCCATTTATTTCAATTCTTGATTTGTAATCTAGTTCCGTTCATGCGTTATTGACAATGGATAATTCTATAGTAATTAATTCTCTTTTCCAAGACAAATAAATATATTCTAATCACGACCCAAATCTATGCCTAGTCTGAATTCGAATGATTATATTGCATTAAAATTTAGATTATCTATATAATTGTACACGTGATAAATATTATTTCTAACACCTATTACACATATATTAATTTTACCGTATTCTAAACTTATTGTGAGTCTCCCAACACTACAACAAGAAACTAATTATTTATTGGTGGCCAATCAATTAAATAATGTAATGAATATGCAAAATTAATCAAGAAATGCAAGAAACAAATTAAACTACTAGTTTTGAACTAAAACAAATAAAAAATAGGGTTTCATCTTCATCCCATACAAAAAAGGATCTACCCTAGTATGTTAATATATAAATTACAAAAATAATAACGGAAAACTATTGTTGACATACAAAAAGTGTAGCCCAAGAAATGAAGCTCAATTGGGAAAGTCCAGGACAAAGGCCCCAATTGTAAGACGCCCAGAATTTGAGCGAATGGAGTGCCTTACGGTTACCCAGAATGAATGAGCCCGTTCTCGTCCAAACCTTTGAGTCACCCAGAATCTTAGCAAACATGAGATATCATGATTATCCAAAACAGCAGTTATTAAAGTAGTTATTGAGCAATCCCATCACACCCCCACGATCCAAGGATCCTAGTTGTGGGCGGTTGAACGACAAGAGTAATGGCAATAGTTAGAGATGACAATTTCACGACAAATCAGCCATCATAAAGAAAGTGGGTAGTTATAGAGCACCAAGTAGTTTTCAAGCAGTTCTTCACAAAGAAACTATCAAATGAGTATAAAAAGGAAGAGAAGACATAGAAGGAAACCCTTCCGAATCAAACACTGTCAACAGAGAATATGTAATTTCAATTTCTTAGTTTAACTTTAAAACGCTTCTTTTAGTAATCGTGTGCTAGCGCGCCTTGGAGGTATTATGTTTATTTCCGATTTGTAAATTTTCGCCAAATAAAACACCACTTTTTAGGGCTTTGTNCAAGTCCAATGTTGAACTCTTCAAAATCTTGAAGTAATTGACCTTCAATTTCTTATTAGAGCTTGATCACATCTCTCAACATATAGTAATTGTCCTCTTTTTCTTGATGAATTTGATGATACTATTATGTATGAAGAGGCAAGAGAGAGATCCTCGATGTGTATCCCTCATTCTCTATTTATAAGAACCAATAAATACGTCAAAATCGCGTCTAATTTGATTTCAAAAGAGTTTGAATCGCGAAAGGAAACTAAAGATTCATCTGTAAAAAATATTCGTGTGTGCACATCAGTGTAACTACTGCGCACACGCAGTAGAACCAAATGGCTCTCAGGTTGGGGAAAATAAAGTGCCGCGCGTACGCGCGAGTTCATCTGTGGGCAGATTTCGGTATTTTGGTCATAAATGTTTTTACAGGTATCCGATTGAGCTGATTCAAAATGTATTGAAAATGTAATTCAAATGGATAAAATTCTTCTAGAAACACAATATTTCCAATTCGAACGTTTGCTATCCAAAAAATGGATCTCAAGTTGAGACTAAAAATTCGGAGCATAACTTTTTCGGTTGAAAATTGATTTGTGAAAATACTTTTCCTATATTTCACTCATTTGACATCCAATTATATCCAATTGATCCTATATGATCTTCAATAATCGTTTGTGTTCTGAATCAACTATTGAATATTTACACTTTGGTCACAAACTTTGGATTTCCTTCGTTTTCGCACGTTTTTCATTCATTTCTTCCAAATCCACCAATTTGCATTGAGCTCAACCTAAAAAACATAATTAACACAAAATTAAGCTATAACTCATCCAAATCACTAACAAATATTTTAATTTAATGACCTAAATAAGTGTACAAAATACACTTATCAGAGTTCACCCTTATATTTCTTCAAAACTTGTTTCATTGTCTTAAGCACTCCTTTGGTATACTGTCAATGATCCCATCAAAACTTTGTTACATTTTATTTAATAAACAACTATGTTTAACTTGATAATTTATTTAGCATCTTTAATACCATGACGGTTTATGATTTTTAGGGCTGGACAAAATTTCGGAACCGAACCGGACTGATCGATTCTTCATAATTTAAATACCCGAACGGTTATCTAAATCAAGAACCGATGGGTTTGGTTCGGTTCTCGGTTCTAGACCAAGAACCGAATAACCAAATAAGAACCGAATCTAAATAGTTTCTTAATTTTTTATATTGAATTAATTAAATTATTTTAATTTTTTCTAAACAGATTAGCAAATTAACTAATTTAGTGATTAATGCTCCAACTCTCAAGCTAAGTCCATGCTTAGCTAGCGCAGCCCAACTCAATTTCTAAATTCAATTTTTTGGCAAAATTATTAATTTCATTGTTAGCCCAAGATCTATGTCTTTTTAAGTTTCTTGAAGTAAATGAATTAATGATATGGATCACCGAAATTTTAGTATTAGTATCCACTTTTTGGTATTTGTATACACTGAATTAATTTTATTAGACAACTTGTCATTTATATGTCTTTAAATTGAGTTACGTTAATTTGTAAAAGTTACGAATGAACATGTCATTAGTTGTATTTATTTAGTATTGCTGTAAATGTTAAAAAATTTAATTATGGTACGAAATTGAACCGAACCGAACCGAACTGAATGGAACCGAACCTGAACGGTTCCATAATTATATTTGGACCAAACGGTTCCATTTATTAAATACCCGAAAATTTTGGAGAATCGAATCGGATCATGTCCAGCCCTAATGATTTTCTTAGATTTCGCAACCCCACAACATTACACATGATCTTTGTTGATATAATTATTCAATACTTATAATTTTACGACAAAGTAATGCTAATTTAAAAGCCAACTTATTCATATATAGACGATGGTACATTCACATGTAAATATTGTCAATAGACATAATACATAGATTTGTCCTTAGTTGAAGNTCCAAATCCACCAATTTGCATTGAGCTCAACCTAAAAAACATAATTAACACAAAATTAAGCTATAACTCATCCAAGTCACTAACAAATATTTTAATTTAATGACCTAAATAAGTGTACAAAATACACTTATCAGAGTTCACCCTTATATTTCTTCAAAACTTGTTTCATTGTCTTAAGCACTCCTTTGGTATACTGTCGATGATCCCATCAAAACTTTGTTACATTTTATTTAATAAACAACTATGTTTAACTTGATAATTTATTTAGCATCTTTAATACCATGACGGTTTATGATTTTTAGGGCTGGACAAAATTTCGGAACCGAACCGGACTGATCGATTCTTCATAATTTAAATACCCGAACGGTTATCTAAATCAAGAACCGATGGGTTTGGTTCGGTTCTCGGTTCTAGACCAAGAACCGAATAACCAAATAAGAACCGAATCTAAATAGTTTCTTAATTTTTTATATTGAATTAATTAAATTATTTTAATTTTTTCTAAACAGATTAGCAAATTAACTAATTTAGTGATTAATGCTCCAACTCTCAAGCTAAGTCCATGCTTAGCTAGCGCAGCCCAACTCAATTTCTAAATTCAATTTTTTGGCAAAATTATTAATTTCATTGTTAGCCCAAGATCTATGTCTTTTTAAGTTTCTTGAAGTAAATGAATTAATGATATGGATCACCGAAATTTTAGTATTAGTATCCACTTTTTGGTATTTGTATACAATGAATTAATTTTATTAGACAACTTGTTATTTATATGTTTTTAAATTGAGTTACGTTAATTTGTAAAAGTTACGATTGAACATGTCATTAGTTGTATTTATGTAGTATTGCTGTAAATGTTAAAAAATTTAATTATGGTACGAAATTGAACCGAACCGAACCGAACTGAATGGAACCGAACCTGAACGGTTCCATAATTATATTTGGACCCAACGGTTCCATTTATTAAATATCCGAAAATTTTGGAGAATCGAATCGGACCATGTCCAGCCCTAATGATTTTCTTAGATTTCGCAACCCCACAACATTACACATGATCTTTGTTGATATAATTATTCAATACTTATAATTTTACGACAAAGTAATGCTAATTTAAAAGCCAACTTATTCATATATAGACGATGGTACATTCACATGTAAATATTGTCAATAGACATAATACATAGATTTGTCCTTAGTTGAAGACATGGAAATTAATAGAATTAGACTTTTACAATGATTTATTTATTTATTTTTATTCTCTCCCTTACTGATCATTTATGGGCGGCTGGTGGAACATTTGGATCATTGGAACCATGGTCTCTAGGGCCCGAATAGTCCATGCTGATCTCCATCTTTGGGCTTTCTTTCTTATTTCCTTCAGGATTGGCCACTTCAACTCTTTTCATGCCCTTCACAAATTACCCAAATTATATTCAAATTTCAACTGAAAATACTATAAATATAATCAAAAGGTTCAAAGTTCAAGTAACATTATATAGGATTCTCTATGTAATCCGTTAATAATTTTTCTATAAATGAACAAGCAAAGTGATAACCTGAGAGAGTTTGTTGGCGACAACTTCTATTTCTTGATCGCTTGAAACAAAACTTCCTAAAATGAAAAAAAATAAAAATAAAAAAATAAGGGGGGATTACAAGAAAAATTAATAAAATATTTCATAGTTATTCACCGAAAGACGTTTGTGAAGAAGTTGATAAAAACTAAGATAAGGGGATATCTTCTTTTGCAAATGCCCAAGTAATCATTTGCACTTACTCGATAATTGAAGAGCAGTAGTCGAAAGAATATGAGGGTAAACTATAAGATACAGGAAAATTTTAAAATAAACGTTCATCGCCATGTATCAATAAATAAACTTGAAAGCAGAGAAGATGGGAGATTCAATCCACTATGTATTAGTTATTTTATAGTGCTAAAACGTAGTGTATTAATTTGGGAAGGAACAAGAAAAATTGTGTTTGTGCTCTTCAAGTCAACCATCATTTAATTCGATCATTAAAGTACCATCTGGAGCCAAAAAAATCTAACCAAATTACTTGTACATATTCGGCCAGTGCATTAAAACATGTGTAGCTTCGGTTTAGTTTGGATAAAAATCTAAGTTTTAGTAGTTTTGATAAAAGTTGATAAGATATATGTTTGAAAAATTGATAAAGTTATGAGTCTCATGAACTATGGTTGAAAATGAGTTTGAGAGAAAAATGAATTTTACAAAATGAAGGACTAAAGTTGAATATAATTCTTATCGCATACTGGACTATAACGTAGCAATGAACTTAGGAACGTTTGAGGTATTAACCTTCTATGGACATATATACTAGCATGAACATAGACGAAATGAAAACATGACACGACATGTACGATATATGGAAAATGTGTTATTTTTTAAAAAGTAAGACACGAAACGTTGTGGAATGCATTGTCTAAAAACAATATAAAGCAAATTACATACAGAGACCTCCCCTTTATTTTCAAAATTTCATAAATCGCAATTATATTTATTTTACAATTTAAAAATTTGTTGCACTACATGTTAATAATTTGTCATCGTATTTGCCAAAAAAAAAATAAAAAAATCAAATTTTATTAATTTTTAATATTGAATCCCATCTAAATCCAAGCAAAAGTATGAAAAAGTGTATCTAAATATATAATAAGAAGAATGTAATTTAAATATAATAAATAACAATTTCGAAGTAGTATAGAATGGTAAAATGAATGTTAACAAGGGTGAATTTGTTACCAAAAGTAAACTCCAAGGAAATTTTTAAAATTTCTAAAATAGTTGAAAGGTCACTATGAGGATTAATAGCAGAAGACCCCCTAAAACGTTTTCACGTGTGATATACCCTTCTATCTATTGGAAATCGTAGAAAATTCCCCTATTTGAAACCTTTTGTATGGAAACCCCTATGTCGTCAAAAGCTGTTAGATTCGCCGTTAAATCCCAGTAAAAAAGAGGAAAATGGATAAATTAGAAAAGGCAAATACGTGGTTTCTTATTTCGCTCTTTAATAAAACCCACCCAAAACCGTCATTTCAGTGCGTATTTAACCACCCTGATCCTACTCTAATGACGGGGATGAGATCTTCCAACTCATCAGTGGATGAAAAATTTGGGAGACCATTAAGCCATACGTTGGAAAAGCATAATAGTTTTCCAATACATTTTTCAGGTGCTTCACAACTGGATGAAGCATCCAGGTATTTAAATTTTATACACATTGTCTGATAACACCATTTCCTACCTTTATATCATGAAAGTTTTTGTTTCTTCTCTTCGTGATATGTACATTTTCAGTTTCGTGATAGGATCTCGTGCTTGCTTATGTTCCCAAATTCATGATCATAGTAAATGAATAAATGGAAGCTTATGTTTATTGTGATGGAGAGGTACATGTAAAGGCGTAGATACACTCATCTCGTAAATCTAATAAGGTGTTCGTACACTGTAGTAGGATGGAATGGGGTTCAAATGCATCGTTGATTTTCATAGAAGAGTTGCCTACTTAAATTATGGTCTTTATTATCGTTTTTATTATCTCTTGTCGAGACCACAAATTCTAAATGCGATAATTTTACTAGATTAAAGCATATATTAGTTGACTGATAAAAAGTTCTACTACAATTCTTATTGATCTGTATGCAGTCGTTAGTTTTAGCGTCACATAAATCCCGAAATCTTTAAATTGAGTATTATGATGTTCTTAAAAATCCAATATAATGTTCCGTTGTTTAATTGTGTATTATATGCAATTAGAAGGTTTTGTTGTTCGATTATGTAACTATGCAATCCTTAAATCTTCAATCTAATGTTGCAGCTAAGAAGCGAATGCTTGTTGAGATTCAACATGGTTGAGTGGCGCCAACTTACGAATGAGTTTAAAGTCTATTGTGTTAATTTTGCACAAAATATCTTATACCAATTGTTGGGAATTCAAGGATCACGTATCGCTCGATACCACTTGATATGAAACCGACCACTGGATTGAGATTTGAAATTATATAGTACAATAATGAAGTATTTGATCACTAACAAAAGAATAAAGGAAGACAAGAAAATATGACAGAGAAATTAAGAGATTTTATTGACTCATGAACAATAATAGAGAAATATACAACCGATCCTAAAAGTTAGTAATCACTTTTCTCACACTATAAAATTGTATAAAAGAGCCTAATATTTATAGGGAATATGTAGGGGACCTCCAAACCTTCATACTATAATTGTTGATAAAATAGGATGCCAAAAAAATCGAGTCCAAAAAAAAGAGAGAAAAACGCGAAAATTTTGGAACAGGGGTAGCCACCTCCCGACGCCTGGGGCAAACAATCAGGCGTCTGGCGTTCTGTCTGTTTTCCTTCTTTTTTTCTCTTCAAGTTGTTTTCTTCGTTCCGAACTCTTCTTCAAATCCAATACCAATTTTCAACTCTTAATGAGCTTTCAAAATATAAATTCAACTTGACATAGAATTTTAATAGTATTTCAAACTGAATTCTTCTTGACGTGTACTTGAATTAGAATTTTTCGATTATTTCAACAAGGAATTCGGTCACACCCAAATTCTAATAGTCATTTGTTCATTATCTGCCCTATTCTTGAAATGTTCCTCTTTTTTCTTCCTTTTCTTGATCCTATATTGGTCGGGTTGTTATATTATCTACATTTAATTTCTAAATCGAGAAAGAGTACTCACTTCATCCACCTAACATCAGCTGTGGTATTTAGTATTGTAGTATATTTTCTTTATTCTATCTTAGTTATAAATATTCTGTGAAGGTTTATTTGGTCAACACATAATGAAGCAGCCAAAGATTATGCGGCAATGACAAGATAACTCTCTTGATATTGTTGCACATGTTGGTGGATCTCTTTCTTCTCTTGAAGCCTCCCAAATTCGTAATATACCTCAACCAAATAAGTTTTTTAGAATGCTTGGAGAACGGGTTCGGGGTCGGAACCCAAATCTTTGAAGTTACGCTTATGCATTGTTCCTTTGAGCTTATCACTTGTTCATATTTACTACTTCAATACAAAGAACTTGCAATCGGGGTAGGAACCCCAAATCTTTGAAGGTAAGCTTATTTATTGTTCGTTTGAGTTTTTCGCTTGTTCATAATTACTTCAATACAACCATCTTGCAAATTGAAGGATCGAATATCGGATGAATGGTGAATTTGATGCTTGTCTAAATTTATTATGCCAGCATGTCAATGTTACCTTAAAAATAACAAAGTCCGAGCATTGTACGGACAAGACTATAAAATTAAAATTGTGGTGGCAATACAACGATCCTTTTAAAATCCATCAAAATTTCAATTGATGACACCCCCTTAGACAACATAATGAAATTCTTTTAATTTGTTTCCAAATTAAAAAACAATCAAATGTATTGCATATTTGAATGTCTTCATTTTCATTTGTACAGTAACAGTGTGAATAATCACACTCTTCTTGAAGTACTTCATCGTGTTAGGGTGTACGCCCAAAAAGTACATTTTTTCTAGCGTAGAAAGATGTTTATCTGTTGGGCAAAATAAATTAAAAGGGACACAAATTATTTGTTCAAAACTTTTTCGTCCGCGATCGGTAAATAAAGTATGCACTTTATTTTGACGAGGTTTTGTTGTCGTCTATTCTACCGATGTGGTGAATTAATGGATAGTTGTAAACAATAGAAGTGGTAACCTCTAAGTAGTGGCATTAATGCATTTTAATTATAAGTATTGGCGAGACCATGTGAGACTTAATTCAAGGAGATCATTGCGCTTAGATTTAAAATCTTACTTGTTCATCGAGTGGACAACCTAGATCAGGAGTGAGTGATGAACCCTATTTGTGATTATCATTCTTCACCGGATTTCGTGGAAAATTCGAACTTACTTTTTGATGCTACGTTCACATAAAAACATAAATTTTAAGGCTCAAGAGCTAAACACATGGCAATTGAATTATAAGACGATATCATAAAGAGCATACTGCGAGAACAAAGTGGAATTAATACAATGAATTCAAAAGTATCAAATGTCTTTTGTTCGGAAGGATCGAAACACGTCGAAATGGTATCAACCGTACTTAATAATTAAAGAGAGGAGTGCCAAAGGCGAGTAGAAGCAGGTATCAGATACCTAAGGAAAGCCCGGCCAGAACCACACCTACAAGTTTTTTTGCATGTGGCTCGTTCGTGATCACGTCCTTGGATTTGTTTGCATTAGCGGATCGATCAAAAAGTGGAAATGCTCCCTCCGCCATGAGCAATCCCTTTCATGCATGAATGCATTCACAAATTCACTCTAAGAGAATTTCACCAGAAACTATTTTCGTACATTAATTCATTCCCAGTTCACATAAGCCAAAGTCAGCTCTTGCTAAAGACGAATAAAAGCATGCACAATCCGAAAGTTTTGCTTGAACGGTCAATAAATCTTGCCGAGGCCAACCATATAAAACATGAAAAAGTTTCAAATTATGTAATTCTAAGGTTTAAGCAAGATCAAAGTTTAACATATCGTGCCTTGAAACCTAGGGATCTTGTTGCCATTTACTTCAATTTTGTGTGTTACGAGACTTATTCAATCACACAGATTGGGCTCCTAGAATATGACGCCCTTGGGGCTTCCTATTGGATTAAATCGAAAGGTTCAATGAATTAGGGTTTCCCTATCGGTCCAGATCATTTCGGGGCAAGTGGATCATTTATGATGAAGAGGATAGGCTTCAAAACCCGTTCCGAAATATTATATATAAGAAGATAATCAATCACATAAATGCAGTTACTCAGCATAAAGATTTGATTGAATTTAAGAACCCTGAATCCCATGATTTCTCTCTTGAGAAGGAAGCTAACTTTTGTTTTGAAATGCTATTAAACAGGAAAATAAAGAAATGACGGTTTTGGGTGGGTTCTATCGAAGAGGGAAATGAGAAATGGTGCATTTAACCTTTCTAGTTAATCCCTTTCTCAACCCCCCCCCCCTCCCCCCCATATTTACTAAGGTTTAACGGTAAATCCGACGGATCTTCACAGCACGAGGGTTTTTCGAACAATAGGTTTCAAACCGGGGAAGGTCTGCGATTTTCAATAGGTGGGAGGAAATCGCTCATGAAAATGTTTCTAGGGGATTTTTTAGCTATTGATCCATCTCTAAAATTATCATAGACCTATGGAGAGGATAAAACTAAAGTTTTTTATTATTATTGTAGATACTAGCCTATTGAATTACGTTATCTAAAACTTAAGTTATTAAAGATAAAATGAGTTTATTTATTTAAACTTCGCCGTTAACCTGCTTTATTACGCAAAGAATGGAATTTTTCATCAAACGTGGGACACATTTACAATTTTAATAAATGAGAAAACTATATTTAAATTTAAGACGTTTATTTGCTCTACGTATATTGAACCACATAATCTATATCTTTAAACTTAGGAGTAAACAAATTTGTTTACTTCAATTTTATCTTCAAATTAATCTATTAGACATTTAAGATAGACTTCCATTGAAATTTTAGTTAGCAAAACTAGCAAATTGTTCCCCAATCTATTTCTTTGTAGCAAATTGTATTAACCCTATTCTCCCTTATATTTCTCCGAAACATCGTTTCATTCTCTCAAGCTCTCTTAATTTTATAATTTATTTAGCGTCTTTATTTCTATAGCCATTAATTATGACTTTCTTAGATTTCAGACTTCACAACACTGCACATTATCTTTGTCGATATAATTATTCTATAATTAAAATAATTTTAGGACAAAGTAATGCCAATTTAAAGCCAATTTTTTCATAGATGATAGTAAATTCACATGTCAATATTGTCAATAGACATGATACATAGATTTGTCGACCTTCATAGTGACATGGAAATTAATAGAAGTAACTTTCACAATGATTTTTTATTTTTTCTTTTCTTTTTTTTTTTTTTTCTCTCCCCTGATGTTCAGCATGGACAAACTTTTGGATCACATGGACAACCTTTTGGATCACGAGGATCACATGGTCTATTGGGTCTAGGGCATGTATAATCAATGCTGACTTCCATCTTTTGGCTTTCTTTCATATTTCCTTCATGATCTGCCACTTCAACTCTTTTCATGCCCTTCACAAAGTACCCAGAATTAGATTCAAGTTTCAACTGCAAATACAATGAGTGTAGTAGTTATGATTATAATAATAACAACAACTGAGGGAAAAACCTGAGAGAATTCTTTGTTGGGTAGCTCTTCTTCTTTACTTGAAACAAAGCTTTGTCCTAAACAAGGCAAACAAAAAACAAAAAAGAAAAAGAATGATAAATTTCATATTTTATGCCATTATACACGATATAATTGATGTGAAAATAATAATAGGAAATAAGGACAAAGTTCTGCACTGTAAAATGTAATTTACCCCTTATACTCGATATCGGAACTGCAGTAGAAGATATAATATGCGTGTAAATCAAAAGAAACGCGAAAAGCGTAAGATAAACCTTCATTGCCATCTTAAGATTGTAGATCGATTTCAAAAGAAATCAATGTGAAAGTGGAGAAGGTTGAAGGTTTCGATTTGACAATGCACGAGGATTATCGTTTATATAAAGCTAAGATGTAGTGTATTAATTGAGGTAAGAATGAATTCATTGGTGATTATACATATTTAGTTTTGGTTATTAATTTCTTTCTATTTAAATTGACAAAGTCAAATCCTAATTAAATAGCCAACAAACTCCTCACAAAATATATGGCATCTCAGACATTGCTTCAAAAGATTTATTGAACCTTCACAATAATGTCGAATTACAATAAATTGGGCACAATAATTACGGGGTATTTTCAACTAAGATTTTGATGAATTTTAAAAGAATTTAAATTCTATTGAATTTCGTGAATTTAAATAGATTTCCACAAATTCCATAAGAACGGCGTTAGAAATGTTGAAATTTCAAAAGATTTTATTATATGTATTTTTAAGCTCAAAATCCATCCAAATCTTTAAAAAACGCTCTTTTAATGAAATGCTTATAAATTGTTAGTTATTGAGGAACCCTAAATTTAAATGATTTCATTAGTTAACAAATTTTGCATTTTATGTTCAAAAAACCGTTGAAATAGCCAAAAATAACGTATTTTTTCATCTTATTTTTCAAAAATAAGTAAATAGAAAGTGCAACAAAATGTTTTTTTCCTCATTTCAAAGCATAAAAGTAAAATATTTTGATGTAAATCATCGTCAAATGGAAGGTTGAAGGTAAGAATTCGATGGGAAAAAAATGAAGGAAATAATTGCTAGAATGAGCATAGATTAAGGAGTTTAACTGTAATTAGAATGTGGTGTATCAAATAAAAATTATGGGGGTAATATAACCACCCTTTTTAAAATGCATCAAAATTTCAAGTGAGGACACCCCCTTAGACAACGTAATGAAATTCTTTTAATTTTTTTCCAAATTCAAAACAAACATCAAATGTATTGCATATTTGAATGTCTTCATTTTCATTTGCACGGTAACAGTATGAAATAATCACTTTTCTTGAAGTATTTCATCGTGTTATGGTGTATGCCCAAAAACTACTTTTTTTTCTAGCATAGAAAGATGTTTTATCTTTTGGGCAACATAAATTAAAAGGGACACAAATTATTTGATCAATAACTTTTTCGTCCGCGATCGGTAAACAAAGTATGCACTTTATTTTGACAAGGTTTTATTGTCGTCTCTTCTACCAATGTGGTGAATTAATGGATATTCGTAAGCAATAGAAGTGGTAACCTCTAAATAGTGGCATTAATGCATTTTTATTATATGTATTGTATTGGCGAGACCATATGAGATTTAATTCAAGGAGATCATTGTTCTTAGATTTAAAATCTCACTTGTTCATCGAGTGGACATCCTAGATCCCACGTGAGTGATGAACCCTATTTGTGATTATCATTCTTCACCGGCTTTCGTTGAAAATTCAGACTTTCTTTTTGATGATGCGATGACATAAAAATATAAATTTTGAGGCTCAATAGCTAAACACATGGCAATTGAAGTATAAGCGGATATCATAAAGAGCATATTGCGAGCAAGAAGTGGAATTAATACAATGAATTCAAAAGTATCAAATGTCTCTTGTTCGCAAGAAACAAAACACATCGAAATGGTATCAACTGTACTTAATAATAGAAGAATTTAGTATAAATATATGAAATTTTCTGTCCAAAAAAGATTATTCCAAAATAAATTGGCAATAGTTAAGAGAGGTGCCCTAGCGGCGAGCTGAGGCAGGGTTATTAGATACCCAAGGAAAGCCCGGCCAAAACCCCCCACGTGCAAGTTTCTTTGCATGTGGCTCGTCTATGATAACGTCTTCGAATTTGCGTGAATTTGTGGATCGATCACTAAGTGGGTATGTTCCCTCCACCATGAGCAAACCCTTTTGGAATGGGTTTTTAAGCCCATCATCTTCATCATAAATGATCAACTTCCCTCAAAATGACATGAACCAATAGGGAAATTTCAATTCATTCAATCTTTCAATACAATCAAATAGAACTCCCCAATGGCGTCATATTCTAGGAGCCCAAACTATGTGAATGAATAAGTCTCGTAACACACAAAATTGAGGTAAAGGGCAATATGATTCCTAGGTTTCAAGGCACANTAAGTTCGGGTATATGAATAGAATTAGTGTTGCTTGAGAGAGATCACTAAATACAATAGGTTAATTCGATTGTTGGCATGTATAAAAATTGGTTGAATAAATTGGAATTACATGTATGATAAATAACCTAAGTGAAGTCAGAAATCCTAACTAACCAATCACATAATCTTTTCTCCAGTTTCAATTTAAGTGTGCTATTTAATTAATAATTTGATATTTTATTTATTAGAATTTCGAATAGAAAATAAAACTTGATTTAATCATTAGTTGATTCTTTTATTCAAATTGAAGTTAGGTTAATTTAAAATTTATTGACAAATAGTAGTCTCTGTGGGACGATATTCGGACTTAACAAATCCACTTTATTACTTGTCACGATCCGTACACTTGCGGAATTTTAACGAACAATATCCACGTAAAAGAATCCATATCAATATCAGTTTACTAAATTCTATTGTTGGTATAATTGCATGTTTCAATATATTGGTTATGTTAAAATTTAAAACCAGCCTATTCATTCTTCCTCTAAATTCATTACACGGTGTGAGTCGTTTAGGTTCCAATCACGATGAAGATCAGTCAAAATAACTGAGACTACTTGAGGTTGCAAGTACTCTCTATCGTTCGAGCTCATAGACTCGGAGGTTTTCTAGATGGCTATTACCCTAAACCAACTAGGGTCAGTGAAGTTGATGTTTAATAAAACCCTATCTGATGGCACCAACAGTTCCTCAACTTTTATCCTAATTTTTGTTGAGATTTAAAAATCATAATTTTATATCACCAAGAGAAATAAAATCACAGTAAAAAACAAGAAGCACAATATTTATAGAGGTTCGCCTCAAGTCTACGTCCTCCTAAAAAAACAATTGATCTTAAGCAACATTTTATCACCAAATCCATGTTTAGCAAAATACATTTGCCTTTGAAAACAAGCAGCAAAGGTTCTCTTTCAATTTGAGCCCATTTTTCTGAAGATGCAAGAGGTTGTTGATAATTATTGTCAGCTGTTGGTCAACACATTGATGACGAAGAATTACTTCAATACATCATGGTAGCTTACAACAAGAATATGATGTCATTGTGAATTTAAGTTCCATCAAGTATGATGTCTCGTTGTCGACATTCAATACAAAAGTCCTCTTATCAATCTGGTTCTGTGTTGATGTTTGCTTAAAAAAGAAAAATTGCGGCTAGGGTGGGGACATAATTCTTACAGCTTTTGCTAACCAAACTTGAATAAATGCTTAAACAGCTTTGGCTGCATACTCACCAACAAAACGCAGCAAGGCTAAGAGAAACACAGACATATATAATCAAATTACTTGGCCTGTCGAATGATTAATTTTGTTGCGGTTGTTTTCCTAATTAACACATTGCCTTCTGTTACGTTTTAGTTGTTATGTAATTGACAATTCTGTAAACAAAAAAACTAAGTTGTACTATGTTTAAAAGGTCAAGGAGTAATGTGCAAATGGTTGAAAATAGGGTTATTAGGTCTAGGGTTCGAAAATGGCAAAATGAGGAAAAACGACGCAGATTTTCGCTAGACTGTCGCCAAGGTTTGACTCGAGCTACAAAAACAGAAACATCGTCGCGGACTGTCGTCCCTACTTCACTCGAGCGACATGCCGTCGCCCGACCGTCGCTGAGCCCTCGCTCAAGCGACGTGGTTATCCGAGAAATTTTTATTTCGTGATTTAAAGACTTTTTATCCCCCCCCCCCATTCGTTTCCTAACCTACCTACCTATATATACCAAAACACATCTGTACGAAAAGAGACATGGTTGAACATTGAGAGAGCTTCATCTGTAAGATATTCATTCTATTTTATCTTTCAGCCTTCGTCTATTTTGATAGTTTTGGTGAGAAAAATATCGTTCCTATAATCCAAATACCAAACTACATTTCCTCTACATCTGGTTAGAGTTCTGAAGATCGAGAGAAGTTAACTGGAGTTCCAGTCTATGAGGAACAAGATGTTCTTCGTTGATCCACAGGAGATAGAAGATTTCATAAGACTAAGAGTGCTACATGGTAGCAAATTCCACGGAGAGCTTTGGCAACAGCAGCTAAAGATTGGTGCAGAGGAGCACAAGATCCAGGGAGAGCTGTAAGGAGTGATCGGATAGCACGGGTCATCTAGTCTGATACACTGTAAGTTGTTAAAATCGTTTATAGTAGATTGAACGGTAAAGTGTCCGAAGTTTTTCCCAGTTGAATTTTTCCGTGATTATCTTGGTGTTGATTTACTGCTTTCGCTTTGTTTATTGATTAATCATATAAACTGCGGTATTCAAACTTAGTACTAAAAAGTGACTTGTTGCTATCTAATTCGTTAGTAATTTTAAATTATGTATTATACACCTATTTACCCCCCTCTAGGTGTTGTTAGGGTCAAACTACGCATTTTTCAATTGGTATCAGAGCCTTAAATTGATTACTGGCCCTTAGTATATTATTTTAGATGAGTCAGTCAGTGCCCGTGCCTCTGTTCTTCGACGAAAGCAATTATGCTTACTGGAAAGTTCGAATGAGAGCTTTCTTAAAGCGTTGGATAAACGTATTTGAATTAGCGTTCAAAAATGGGTGGGCTCCACCTGCAACAACTGTTGGTGGTGTAGTTACGCCCATTGATATTTCACTGTGGACCAAAACTAATTTGGATGAATGTAATTGGAATAGTAAGAGCTTTCATGCCCTGTTCATGGTTGTGTCTACTGAGAAGTTTAGGCGAGTGTCGATGTGTGAAACTGCTAAAGAAGTTTGGGATATATTAGAAATCACACACGAAAGTACTAAAATTGTTAAAAATTCTAAACGGCAGATGTTGGCTACTAAGTTTGAAGAGATTAGAACGAAGGACGATGAATCGTTCGATGAATTCTATGCGAAGCTGAATGATATATTTACCTCTAGCTTTAACTTAGGTGAAAAGATCCCCGAGTCTAAAATTGT
>CAIGRB010169596.1:69546-80153 GCA_903798255.1 Fraxinus quadrangulata | reverse complement strand
TTTCTGAAAATATATAATTTTTACTATTTACTTAAGTGTTTTCCTACTGAGTATTACTTGTGATACTCACTCGTACAAAAATTTACAAGATAATTGAAGGCATGGCAGTGATTTGGCATGGTGGTAAGTGCTCAGCGATTTTAAATGCCTGAACTTTCTAGTAAAGTTTCCATTTGTGTAAAACTCTTATGAACGCTTAGAGGAGACCTTTGAAATGTATAACTTTCTATTTCGCTTAATATTTTATATATATATAAATATTGCATGTCGACTATAAATTGGAAATGTTGGAATGACTACGCATGAAATTTATTTGTTACTGGATTGAATTTCAAATTATGTATATCTATTTCAAAATGGTATAACTTGGTCTACGGTGCATGTTTTTGAGTGAAATTAGTGGGATTTCAAAGGTCTATGAGTATTCTAAAGGTAATCTTTGGAATTATTCTAAAATATCATCTAGAGAAAATTTTAAGTCCATTTTGGTAAACAGCGTCGAGTCAGCTCTGAATTTTCTGTCCAGCATAGTCGAACAATATTTTCATACTTCAAACATTATCATCGAGATCCTAATTTTTTTTATATGATGTACGAATTTGAATGTTATAGTGTCTTCTAAAAATTCATAATTTTTAGTCAACGTTTGCTAGGTCAAACATATTTTCTCTTTTCGCTGTTGCGTACCGATATTTGCTGAATTTCTTCTAAATGTTTTCCAAAATCAAATTTCACTATATTTGTCTAAGTCTACATGGACAATTATCTCCCATTATAATTTTTATATGTTTGAAATTCCAAAATTTTTCTTATTTACAATTTNTAGATCTCCCAATATAATTTTTATATGTTTCAAACTCCATAATTATTTTATTTACAATTTATTTTGGTTAGCATTTAAGAGGTCAAACAAAGAAGAAGATTTTTTTAACGTTTCGAGTTCCGAGAATTTGGGGCGTTACATTCTACCTTAGGGCTCTTAGTGGTCGAACTCCTAGAAGACTGACTACTACTATCACTCGACCCCTCACTGCTACTACTCGACATTATACTACTTAAAATAAATAACTTAAAAGCTCAAACACTTACCTCTTAATGTGGTAGCTCACAAAACCCTCTAAGCCCCGAACTCGAACTGTTTTTATTGAGAGTTGAGAGTGAAAAACTGAAAAATGAGAGGTGAAAACGGAGTATTTATAGGGATCAGAAAAAGGTCAAAGGTCGTGCAATCCTAGCCTTTGGATTATGCCACTTGTCAGCCATCCAAGATCGATCTTCCTATGCCCAACACGCATCAGCCACATGTCAGGCGCTAGCTGTCACCCACGAACATCCCATTAAGTTCGATCTAGGGTCTTTTCACTTCGTTGCATCTCACCTCGTAGCTCGAGTACACAATTTTTAGCTACGACCTAGATGCAAGGGGGCCTGTGATACATCACCAAATTATCGAATACCCCGAGCTCGACGACCCCAAACTTGGTGGGCTCCAATTATGCACGTGCCAAGCTTGGGCCTCGTGATAAAGTCGGGCTCACCTTATCTCACGTATGCTAGGAAAACTAATCATATCTTAACTATAACTCCCCATCTTTCCTATTTAAATATGTTTTCTAACCCACTACAGATTTGACTTTGACCCAAAGTGTGCAATTCTAACATAACACAAACACCTTGTATAACAAAGATAAGGACTACAAGAAGTTGAATCATTTTAGGACTCCATTTTCAACATCTATAAATGCATGACCCAGCTTCATTATTCAAGTACGTTTTACATAATATTCCAGCATACAATCTTTTGCACAATTTCTATTCCTAATTTAAGTATCGGAGGGACGGCGAAGACACACCTCGATGCCTTTGTTTCAGGTATTGAAGAATCATACCGTGCGGAGTTCAACCATCCAATTCAAGTTCATTCAGGTGCGAGTTTTTGGTAGCATCAAATATATTCCTTGAATTTATTTGTATATTATCCTTTTCCCATCAATTGCTATTACATGATGAGTTATCTTGAATGTATTTCAAAATGATTAATTAGTTTGATTCCAAAAAAAAATATATATATATACTATTCATGTAAGATATTCGGTAAAGAGTAATGTTATTTATCTCACTAAGAATCATTCTCGTGTGATGTGAATGAGACTAATCAAGTGTGTCTTATATCCATACGTTTAATTAGCGCAGTCGTTTAACTATACATCACATGTCATGTGGAGATGATCTAATGGGGATAAGAAACATTACTCTCCACGAATATAGAAAATTAAAGAAATACTAATAATTAAATATTTACACATGAGAAAAATTATTTTCTTGTATAAATTAGAAAAGAAGTTTGTTGTTAGGAATGTTAAAAATGTTGGTTGTTAGGAGAATTGATTCAAGTATGAATTTTAATGTGGCCGTGTCTATTTTTACTAAAAGTGTCAATTATTCCACCTTGTTACCTGTACATTGATTAAACTCTAAAAGTGTGTATCTACTGTCAACATGGTTGTTAACATTTAACATGACCATATTGTTACAATATTGAAAACAAAAGTACTAAAATCTTGTTCATTATTCTAATAATGCGGGCAAATATGATGTAGAGATAGTACTTAAGAAAATATTACCACCTCTTCTAGTGTTTACCATTATTAAAGGAGCAACTTCCACACCAACAAACAACTGAAAAATTATTTGATTAGATAAAAAGGAATTCACCTGCTAGAAGATGAAGATTCAACAGAAAAATCAATGCCAATAAACAGTACATTTATGTAGCAACACAAACAGAGGTTCCAATGCATTATGCATATGACTTGAAATCTTTGGTATTGGAAAACTTTGGTGGTTGATTCATTTACAGCTTTCAGATAGCATGAACTCCTCATTAATTCTCTATCACTATTTCACCTCAATTCTGTATCTGCATAACCTTGTGAGGACCCCCAAAACGTTCATCCCCGGCCCAAAGATGTACCGACTCCGTCAATCAAGCAATACTTTGTTGATCCGAGGCATCTTCGTGGTAATAAGGTGTCAATTTGCCATCGTTTGAAGCAGTCTTGGGAAGGTTCGAGGTGGCCATCTCTTGCAACATCTTGACAACACGTCTCATAGAAGGCCGGTTTATGGGCAGGGGACTCGTACAGAGAAGGCCTATATTCAGCACTTTGCATATTTCGTCCTTGAAACAGGAATCAAGTTTTGGGTCGATTACATGGTCTAAACCCTTTTGGTCTAATATGGAACATACCCATTTCACCAGATCCTTCTCGCCATACTCGGGATCAACTGGAAGTTTACCTGTCACTAACTCCAGAATAACCACACCAAAACTGTAGATGTCACTCTTCTCATTCACCCTTGGAGTGTACGCATATTCTGTAACGGAAAGTGTGAGTTAATTAAATTGACATTAACATAAATTTATTACTAATGGACAATGATGATAACAATAGGACCCAACCAAATAAAAGGACCTAACAAAAGGATCCTACAATGATAGCAACTAGTGGATTTCGTTAACGAACTCATTTCAATTGCTAATGCTTATAGATTACTAATCATTTTTGGGCTCATTCTTCACCCCAGAAACTTCAGTGTCACCAACTCTATTAATAGAAGCTAAATCTTCTGTAAAAATATCTGCAATTCTATTATCAAAATGTAAAATTGTACATCAATACCTTACAAGCAATCAAGCAAGCTATGTACAACTAGCAAACATAAAATTTCATAGCTTGAGAGAAAAAATTAACTTACGAACCTGGGGCGATATAACCACGAGACCCTGCAATGACAGACATGGAATTGGTACCTTTCCCATTCACATCAACCACCTTAGCCACACCAAAATCTGCAACCCGAGCTCCATAATCTGCATCCAACAATATATTACTCGACTTTATATCTCTGTGAACGATCGGAGGGACAGAATCATGATGCAAATACGAGAGTCCCTCAGCTGCATCCATGGCTATCTTAAACCTTATTGGCCAATCTAACAATCCACCTTTTGTGCTACGAAGCAAATCCCCTAAGCTACCATTAGGCATGTATTCGTAAACCAAAAGCTTGCATCCCCTCGTTGAACAACAACACCACAACTTAACAATATTCTTATGCCTAATCTTCCCCAAAGTATCCACCTCCGCATCAAAACCATCTTCTGGAAAATTAGCCTTCTCAATATCGCTACTCTCATCAGCCAATTTTGAACATGCCCAAAGCTTTTTCACAGCAACTGCCTCACCGTTGCTCAGAACCACCTTGTAAACCTTACCAGATGACCCACTTCCAATGACATTATCCTCATCAAGAGCATCAAGTATCTCATCCTCACTGAAACCCAATTTATGAAACGACATTAGTGTCCATTTGGATCGATCAATCGACCTTTTAGTCTTCTTGAATTTCCTATATTTCAAGTAGAACCAAACTAAACCCACTGTAAGCACCACTCCAGCAAGCATAAAGATTGATCTCAACATCCAAATATAACCCATGTTCTTGACATCGCTTCTTCCATCACACAAACCCTCTATATCTCCGCACAATCCTGGATTCCCCAAAAAGCTATCTTTATACATTTTCTTAGCATACAAAGGTGGAATATCACCAGAGAGGTGATTGTTCGACAAATTGAGCCGATTCAACTTCAAGTTCTGTAATCCAACAGGGATTTTACCTGAGAGTCTATTCCCAGACAAATCGAGGTAATTGAGTACAGCCACTTCCACAATTTCGTTAGGAATATTCCCAGAAAATTCATTGTTTGCCAGACTCAACTCATTTAACTTCGTCCACAAATGAATCCCACTCGGAATTTCGCCAGACAATTTGTTGTCGTGAAGATCTAGCTTCACTAATTGTCCCAGCTTCATTATACTTACAGGTAATGACCCCGAAAACTCATTATCATTACCCGAAAATTCCAATAAATTACCAAGAAAACCAATCTCTTCTGGAATAGTACCAGAAAATCTGTTCATGGATATTATCAACTGAGATAAATTTGATGCGCCGGCAATGGTTTGTGCAATCCCACCGGAAAATGAGTTGCCGGCGAGTTCGAGCAGCGACATGTGAGGAAGACCCCAAAACCCGTCGGGAACCTCGCCTGAAAGTCTGTTGTGCCCGAATCTTACACGCAATAAGCTCTGGCATTCGGCTAGTGCCACCGGAATTTGGCCGGAAAATGAATTTTCAATCATTAAGACCTCTTCAAGAGCACCCTTTGAACACAGATTCTCAGGTATTTCGCCGGAAAATCCGTTTGTTGATACGTCAATCCACCGTAAAGGCGAGGATTTTCCAAGATTTTGGGGTAATTTACCAGTTAACTGATTCTGAAAGAGCCTTAATTCGTATAAATTAGGCGAATTGGCAATGGTTTCTGGTAATTCACCTTGGAATCTGTTCTCATACAGGTTGAGTGACCCCAGTGGCAACTCGCACAGCTCGGCCGGGATTGGGCCACTCAAGTCGTTCATTGACGTATCGAGCAGCCTCAAGGCTGACATATTTGACCACCCTGTATTCGGAAGCTCGCCGGTCAACGAATTGTTGTAGAGCTCAAATTGAACTACGCTAGTCAACTCCGTGAGTGAACTCGGGATTCCACCCGTCAAGGCATTGAGAGCCAGGTCCAAGTCGGTGAGCCTCTGGAGTCGACCCAGTGACTCGGGGATTTCACCCAGCAGATTAGTTTCCGTCAACCATAGTATCTCAAGATTCGTGAGATTTCCAAGCTCCGGCGGGAGCCGGCCTGGAGAAAACGTGTTGTAAGAGAGATTCAACTGTTTCAGGGTCGAAATGTTCCCCAAAATTGACGGAATCGTCCCTCCCAACAAATTCTCCACTAATGAAAGCACCTCAAGTTTCTGAAACTTCCCAAAACTCAGAGGAATTTCGCCGGAAAAGTTATTACCGGCCAAATCCAGATACTTCAAGTTTGGGAGGTTAGCTAGAGCGGCTGGGAGATCACCTGTTAAGTAATTCTGCGCCAAATCTAGGTGCTCCAATGAGTCACACATTGCAATGTCCTGGTCAGAAAGAGTGGCGTTTATGAAGTTGTCGTAGAAAGAAACATAAGTGAGGTTATTCAAGCGGCAGAGAATGGAAGGGAATGGGCCGGAGATGTTGGAGCTGGAGAGATCAAGCGATTTTACAGAGGTATTGGTCGAGTCGCAAGTGACACCATACCAGTTGCAGGGCAGGGCATCAAGAGGGTTCCAATTCGAGAGGACATTGTCAGGATCGTCGAAGCTGAGCTTCAGTTTCTGGAGATAGAAGCCTTCTTGGTTAATGCAGAGCGTTAGAGGTGGCGGCACAAGTAGGAGGAGGAGGACGAGGAGGAGGAAGATTGTGTGGTGGTGGAAAGGCTCCATTTTTGCCGTTACAGAGTGTGGAAAGGTGGTGAGGCGTGCGTATATATGAGAGTGAGTGAGTAAAAGATTAACTATGACATCTTTCCATTTGAAATAGACTCGAAATTTTTGATTATATATAGAGGCCCTCCCCTCCTTTATAATTAAATAAATATTTGATTTATTTATAGAGACGTATAAATGGTAAAGTTTCAAATTTGTTGAAATGTTAGATAGACAAACTCTTCTTCATTTTACCATGGATAAGAATAATGCTTTCTTGCCACATAAATTAAGAACCTTGGATGATAGATGCATTGGTGGCGGTGAATGATTGATAAAAACTGTTTGTTTTTTTAAACTGATCAATAATAAATTGTAAGGTGACATTCTATCAATTAGGATAATAAAATTTTTTGTCAACGTAGCAGAGTTGTATAGATAAAACTACTTTACCAGAAGAATTTAATAGAAAATTTGATATAATTGTATGTAACAATAAATGATTGAATAAAAAAATTGACTTTATGTCGACTTTTTCGTTGCTCATATCTTTTAACTTTTTTATTTTTTCTCCTTTCAACATGCGTAAATATTTTTATCGATTTTTCTTAAAATCGGTTCAGGACAAATTTTTCGACACTATATACGATATGATGTCAAAGAAAAAAGTAATTAGATTTCGGTTTCGTTGAAACATAAAAAGAATCAAGTTCAATAAAATGACTATTTCACTATAATTTGTGTGTAAATTTTATTTTACGACCCTTTTAACAGAATTTGGGACTGTACAAGTACTAAATCTAAATTATTATTTTGAGAATTGTTAATTTTGTGAATTCTGTAAAATAAAATGGAATCTCCAATAGTTCAGTAATTGCTTCTACTCCACTCTAGCTTGAAATTTAAGAGTAAGTTTGGTAGTAAGAAAAGTAAATGAGAATTATGACAATCAAAATGATGTAAAGATAGTGACCTAATATCTTCCCACGAGTCGCCTTCCCCGTTCATTGACAGATAAAAATTTCCCATTTAAAAAAAAAAAACTTTCCAAGACTAAAATCGACTATAAGAGGAGCCACAATCTAGTTCTACCGAAACACGAACGCTATAGACCAGCTATGTAACTCCATACACGGGACATTATTGACGAAAGACACACCCTTTGACAAATAGTAACGTTATTTATAGTAAAAACTATCGCTAATCATCTTGCGTATCTTACTTATAACATTTGTTATTTGATGCATATATATCATGTAGACGATTAACGGTAATTTTCACTATAAATAATATTACTTATGCAGCTCACGGTAAGTTAAAATCTGTTGTCCATTTTTTTATTGTTCAATTTACTGTCTATTCATTTATTAATTAGATGGACAATAAATTAGGGACCGTTTGGTAGAGATTAAAAGTCAATTAAAATTAAAAATATAATTGTTATTGGATCTCACTCGTCTAATAAAAATCATGATTAAATTTTTAATTTTAATTCGATTTTAATTTCTATCAGGGTTCTGGATCATAAAAATTGGACAGTCGATCTCGCAGTGGCCATCTGATCAAATCTAAGTTCCAGATTCACTCTAAAATCGTGGAATAAGACGCAGAGAATAAGACAGGGTGGGTACAGTAAATTGGGCGTGCAGAGTTACCAAAGAGTCAAAGGAAACAGTAAAATCTGTTGGCTGGCTGGTTGCAGTTCCAAAATTTTAGTACTTTCTGGATGGTGCAGATTCCAATAATTTACAATTTATAGGCATATTTGGTAGCTAAACTAGGAACCCTTCAACCGGGGGTGAAGGCAAGTGTTGTCGAGAATTTACGGCCGAGGATTCTTCTAAAACTCATCCAATTAAATGACACTCCTACATAGCGCCAAATTTCAAAGAGAAACAATTTTCGTTCTTTTTTGTCTCTTCAAATTTATTTATGCAACTATAGTTCTCATTTTTTTAGATATGACTGCATCTGTATGTTTTGGAATAAGACTTCATGATGTGTTTTGTAAAGTAAGCTAATAGTGTAAATTGTAAATTTAGTTATCCTCTTGTAAATTAATGACATTTTTAGATATAATTGTCAATTGATTAAATTTTAATCCGAATTCGAATTTAAAGTCTCAGTTCGATAACTCGACCAACATTCAAATCTGATAATCTGTTAAGCAAATGGAGCAAATATGGATACTGGTCAATCGATCAAACAACCACCCAATCCAATTGTTATAATAATAAAATATATTTTATATATTACCGCATAATTTATTATTTTTTTAATCATTTTGAAATTTTTATTTTACATTATGACTTTTAATTGAGAATGGCAAACCTATCAAATTTCAATATAACATTAATATATATTATAATAATTTTTTATTGAGATAGAGAATCGTTCATTTCTAAAATATTTCGGATCAGATTATCGGATCGAATATCAAATTACATAGCAAATTATATATGAATTTAACAATCAAATATTCGTTGGATTATTGAATCGTATTAGATCCATAAGTTATTCTTATCTGATCGAATATAGGCAGATTCGGTCCATATTCAATCCATTTATAGCCATATTCCCAAGTACTTTCCCACAGAGGAATTTAGTTAAATTGTTGTCATCAAGCTTAGCCCTATTGCAAGTCCTCTTGGGACATTGCCAAATACAAAGAGCTTAAATTTTTTGGTGTTGACTTTATGCCTAGTTGCATCATAGAGCTCTATCATAACTTCGCTCGTAATGAATGCTTGATTAGTAGAATCCTTCCCAAAAAGTAGAAGATGGCCTGCGAAGAAGAGGTGGGGCATTATATATTATTTATCGACTTTTCAAATATTTGTAAATTATGTTTTCGTGAACATGTCTATTCATAACAATCATGTTACACGTACCTAATAATTTACATAATCTTTTACCGAATCGACAAGTGACAGCCCCCTATTGGCCTAGGCGCCCCCAATAAGGGGCGGCCACTTATCGATTCGATAAAAGATTATATAAATTATTATGTACAAATAGAATTATCCATTACATAAATTGTCATGATAGCTACATTTGAATAGATAAAATGATTGGTGTCATTTGTGTGGATCAAATAATATTCAACACCATCATGACGAACTAGTCTCGAATCATGAATTATGGTAGTTCAGAACCTATAAGTATTCATTTTCATGTCGATGACGAAAATGGTCCTCTTTTCACTTCAAGTGATAAATAATCATCGGGATCAAATGGGTGTATTGTTTTTTCATATGAAATGTTTTTAGAACTTTCTTTATATATAAGTTGCATGACGAAGAAGAATATAACTGGATAAATGTTCGATTTGTAGGTTGAAGTTTTTTTTTTCGCAAGATTTTTCATCGTGAATTTCTTCTAATGTAATCAAATTCATTTGAAAACTATTCAAGAGTTTCAATAATATTTAAATCGTCAACAACGATAATGATAACTTTAAAAAGTTGATTTCTATATAAAACACATTTGCATATAGGGTCACTCCATGTGAGTTGAGATCAACTGTCCAACTTTTATTGTTCAATTTGTTGTATATCCAATTAATTATTGGCACATCATTTTAAATTAACATGCCAACAATTTTAATTTCCCACTTTAACATTTTTAAATATTTTATCTCTCACTAAATGATGTGTCAATAATTAATTGAGTGGATGCCAAATTAGATAGTAAAAGTTGGACAACAGATCTCAACTCCACTCTTGTACCTATTTTTATCAAATGTTAAGTAAAACGATCATACTGCATAATTTCATATTGAAAAGTATCTTTGCACTTTGATCGAAAAAGTTTATTAAAAACATGAACTATATTCTTAGGACATTTTAAATTCTTTAAAGATTAATATAAATAATATTGATAGTCATGCCAAATGAGTTGATTATAACCACATTTATTAGATGAATATCATATTTAATCCATTGCCAAGCTAACAAGATTCCGACTTTTGATTATCTCTACCATTAGATTCATCTATTTTAAAAATGTTTTTGTAAAAATCATTATGTTAGAGTCATGCGTTACATCTAGGGTTGTCAATGTATTGAATTGTGATCTGAATTCAATGAAATTAATGGGAGATGTATTTTGGATTTTAGTCCGATAGCTCGATCAATATTCGAATCCGATAATTCGTTAACTAAATAAAGCAAATATGATATATGTCAATCCGATCCTATAGCAATTTGTAATAATAATAATATAATATATTTTATAAAT